>JAOEHV020133490.1:0-14576 GCA_025447995.2 Isaurus tuberculatus | reverse complement strand
AGTTCAAGTTGAAAATTAGCATAAATACTTAGCAAAGTAAATAAACAAACACCGGCTAAATAAAAACTTTTGCAGAATTAAATAGAGTCGCTCTGCACGTTGAGTTCTGGTTTCTGCTGCCTAATAAATAACATTTCTTTGGTCAGAGTGTCAAACTTGCTCGAACATTTTGCCAGAACCTTAAAATGATGTAAAAACTTTTCTGGAATTCTGCCCTTGTGTTTGCTCTCATAGTGTCTGTAAATGGATGACGATTTCTGTTTGTGTCCTTGCACGCGTTTGTGAAGGTGACCACACGTATAGCCAACATAAAATTAAGTAATAGCTTAATTTGGAAATTTTGTGTATAAACCAAAAGTTTAATTTAAAAAATTTAAGATTTTAATTCAATTTATTTTTTTATTTTTGCTCATTAGATGTCTAAAGTTGTACGATACTATTGAAACAGATTGTAAACAATTACAGTTATGACGTCATACCTGCACAAGAGAGCGCTTGACGTCACTAATGCGAGGAAAAATGGTCTTAGGAGTTTCCTCGGGAATCCTCGGGAGAGTACTGCAACACCGATTGATAAATGAGTATCTAAAATATTGTTATTAAATGCATTATCTGAGCATCAACGACCCGTACTGGCAAACTGCAATACTACCGATAATGATATACTTTCCAATACCTGCTAACCAACATTTTGTTGGAATCGCTATATACTAAGGCAAGGACAGCGAGCCTCCCTCTCTGTTCCCTCAGTTTTTCTTGTTAAACTGTATACTTTATAGGAGGAAGATTCCATTTTCACTCACCTGGCTACAAGAGTTGATGGAAGTTTCCCGTTAAAACGGCTCTTACTATTGCGGCCCAGAGAAAGTACTGTTATCTCCGTTCTCTCCACAGCTGTGAAGAAAGACACGACTTTGTTTACGCTAGTGAGTAACAGACTATTGATATTAAATTATAAAATTAAGCTTATAAATGTACATAGATTTGCTAATACAAAAAATTGTTGGAGGAGTTTTCCATTTGCACATGATTCAAGACAATCCGGCTTGTGAACTATTTGACACACGGGAATGCCATTTTAAATGTTTCGTTCATGAATTTTAGGTCCTTGGTCATTTATATCCATCTTATTCCAACAGCTCCTAGTTTGATTACCAACTTTATGTCTTCCTTAATTTACTCTATCCCATACGTGATAGTAGAATCTGGAACAGGAAGTTGTAATTATTCCTGTAGCGGTGAGTCTTATTCATTTTTGGGATCTCGGAGATGCTAGTCTGTTAACTAGTCTGTTGCTGTGGTTTCTCATCATGGCTGCTTAAACTGTTTTTATGATTACTTTCTTTGTCATTTTCCTTTCTTTTTCAGTAAGAATACGTGCACGCTTTCGTTGTTTCCACTGATGATGCAGTTGATCGTTCGGACTTGGTTGCATAAAGTGTTGCTATTTTCATCAAGTTTCAAATTGTTCCGTTTTCCTCATTTTCTTGGGGCAATAAAAACGATCTTTAATTGTGTTGTCATACCAGCTCTTGTTTTTACTTCGTCTTTGTTTATCACTGGTCATTTCTGCATTGTGAATCTCAGTTCCTGTTTGTGGTTGAGTAAAGTGTCTCCCACACTGCAACCTCATTCGTAAAGTTACAGCTTCTACGTCTCCATCAAGAGGAGGAGGATAGGTAATCGTTATATCTTCTGCAGATGCTATGGCTATGTTTTCCTCTTTTTGTCAAATTCTAGAGGGTTTGGGGCCTGTATGTTTGCAAGGACAGTGTTCGCTGCCGCAAACCTATATATGATATAGTAGTCTCACTGGAAACATTTTCATTTTTTAACAGTTTTAGAAGTAAATGAACGTTACAAATGCACTACTTACCAGAATCATCAGTAACTTCGATGATCGGAGCAACTTTGTTCTTCTTGCGACGTTTCTTGTTCTTGTTTTTCTTCCTCTGTTGCTTCTCTTGCTTGATTTCCTGTGCTTCAGGGACCTCACTAGCAACGGGTTTCTTCACTAACTGATCCAGCGGCTCGGAGTTACCTGCGCAAAAAAAAGATTGTTTATAAAGATTCTTAATTAGTTAACCTTATTCAACATTCTATTTGTTTTTAAATAGAAACTTAGGAGTTATTGCTTTAGGACTTGATAAGGTTTTGGCTCTCGCAAATTTAGTTTTCTCATCTGGAAATAGTTTGCTTTAATAAAGGATTTTATGTTTTTCCTAACGGCGTTCTAGCTTAAACGCACTTGTCAATTTTTGTTAAGAGCTTTTTGGTTTGAAAGTAAATGTCGTTTCTCGATACCTTCAGTAAATCCGCTGTCTGCTGATTCTTTTGAGGATGACTCTTTCATCTTAGAGCGTTCAACTTCAGGAGCGGGCAAATCTTGATAACGTTTTGACGGCTCAGAAATCCCCAGAAAAGAAAACTCGCCATTCGGTCCTCGCTCAAATGTAACACGCAACATGTTACTAGTGGCATTATCCAAAAGTTTTTTCACGCGGTCCATTTTTACAGAAATTTTGTCGATTTAGCAAAGATTGAAAAAAGCACTTTTTTGCCACCGAAAGCTAGAAAATGTTTTTAGTTTGGGGGCAGTAATTAGGTTTTACGTCATAATTTTACTGTTCACGCTTATAAACCAGTTAATTAAGTAATTCTAGGTCAGGGTACGGCACTAAGTGAAGTGAAAATAGTCTTGACTTTTAAATAAAACATTTGTGCTCTCTTTTGTATTTTATAATAAAAAATGCTATGAACAGTAAACTAGAAAATATTTTTCCTTGCACGATCTAGATTCCCTTTGATTTCAAAAATGTTTCATTTTATTGCTAACTGACACGTGCGTTCAGCGATGTTCATTTTCTTAATAGCTTAACAGAGAGTTTTACATTTGGAAAAACTAACAAAAACTAAAAAGATTTATTTTATGTTCTTTATGCAAAGAAGACTTTTATTGTCTATTTTTTTTTTTTACGTTTTGTGTAATAATTATTTTCCAACCTGAGAGCGTTATAAATGCGCGCGCAACTGTTTTTTTTCATTGTGATATTTTTTTCTTTGTCGGACTTCATTCGTTAACTTTACTCGAATAACATCAAGTCTTTGAACCTAAAAGATGAAAAAGAAAGAAATATAGCAAAAATAACTCCCATTATTAGCCCTAAAAGGAGGCACGCATTTACTTTAACTCTCTTTTGATTTTTCCTATGATACTAAAATACCCATCAAAAATTGATGAGTATATTTTTTGCCGTCACATATTCGGGGGTGGAAGCGGAATATTGAATAATTGTGGAAGCGGACTAATGAATAATGAATAACGAGAATAAACTTCTTAGGAATAATGAATAATTCCCATCCAGAATAATGAATAATCTCCAAACAAATAATGAATAATGAATAATGGCCAAAAAAAGGTAGATGAATATTTATTAATCACATTTGAATAATTCCGTTACCACCCCCGAACATATCATAAATTTGTTCTTATAGATATATCCATCAACATTTACGTTTGTTTGTTTCTTTAGAAACTAAACGTTTTTTCGACGAGATCTTTTAAAAAAATAGAGGCTGTACTACAAAAGCCTTGTACAAAATGCCGTGGTATGTAGGATCTGTGAAGATCATCAGTAAAATGTAGAAATAGAAATTGATTCATATTCTACGGAATATTGTACGTAAAAAGAAGCTTTTCAGTGACCCAACCAAAATTCACCAGGCGTCGTACTTTCTTTGTCATCGTGGCTGAGAGAGACTGGAGCTAGTCACGTACTTGCCTGACTAAAAACTGCATTGTAATGTGTCGTCAATGTTGTCTAACGTGTTTAGCAAATTGTTTGTACATTCTCAGGACTAAGCGGATATAAGCTGAATTATTCTCTCTCCGCATGGGAAAGAAGAAAAAAGGTGTTGTCGGAAGCATTATCGTGAAGGATAGAAATCGTTGTTTGAAAAACCCGAAGGCGAAAGATACCTGGGTAAGAATTCTCGAAGTATCAAGTAATCCCATTTTAGATTCCTCATGAGAGGGGTTTTGTTGATATCTAACACAGGCTGGGTATATCTCGGTTATTTTTAGGTGAAACGTACTACACGTCTAACCGTGCATTAAGTCGGAACTTTACCTTAGCGTTGATTGTAAACAACTGGGAAACCACTAACATTTTGTAACATATTTAAATCAATTTTTACGACATTTCAGTTTATGAGAATCATGATCAGCTGTTACAGACCTTTCTGTAGTTTTATCGTATTAATAAACATTATGACACTTTCTAATTGTATTTTCGATAAAAAAAATTATAATTTTTATCGTTTTTACAATCATTTTTTTGGGTAATATTTTTTGGAGTGGGAAACTATATAATTATATAACATCCTCTCTTAAAGATCGTAAGATTAAAGTCAAAGTTTGACGTCAACATAGCTTAATGTTGTTTTTGAGACAGTGTGAAAATAGAATGTTTAACAAAAATCAATCAGTTTAATGGTTACTGAATAATTTGTGCCTCTCCCAAAAGCTTCACACAAGTGAGTTGAATGATGGCTATGAATGGGGAAGACTCAATCTACAGTCAGTAACTGAGCAGTCAGCACTTAATGAGTTCCTAGCGACAGCTGAGCTTGCCGGGACTGAGTTCATTGCAGGTTAGTGGAATGAATAATTTTGCAGTGGTTACCTTTGTTGTTGTGAAGAACTTGCCAATAAAAACATTATTTAATATAATTATTGTTTTAATCACTTTGTTGATTCAAAGTCACTTTACCATCAGAGACGATGTTGATGGGATGCAGGATACCAGCTCCTCATGTTATAAATTGAGGCTTTCATAAATACTTGCAAGTGCTCTAGATACTACAGAAACTGGAATCGAGTGCCAACCTCAATATTCTCCTTTACACTTCACATCCATATTGCACCTCCATTTTTACTTTATAAAACGTACTGTCATTAGCGATCATCTTTGATCACAAACAAACATTGTAAGTTATGTTACATCCTACTCATGAACTTGCTTGAAGTGTTAAAAGTTTTAGAACAAAGTATATTTTTATATTTTTTATATTTTAATCTTTTAACT
The DNA here is from genome assembly GCA_025447995.2 of Isaurus tuberculatus. NCBI lineage: Eukaryota > Metazoa > Cnidaria > Anthozoa > Zoantharia > Zoanthidae > Isaurus > Isaurus tuberculatus. Next base: position 9,489 of record JAOEHV020133490.1, on the reverse strand, counting down.
TATGAAAATGAACTTAATTATTTGTACTGAAGAGGCCTTGTTTTGGGGCAAAATAATATATTATGGATTTATTTATTAAAAAAAGCTATATATACCCAATGGATATAAATGAGATTACTCAATACACCAATAAAATCAACTAACACATTTCTCTCTTTATTTATGGTGTAAAAACTTTGAACAAGTGCTTTATTGGTAAACATATAATGTCCAGATGGAGTTAAACTCCAATATCATTTTATTTTTCAACAGAGAAGCTAAATGTGACAGTTGTCACGCCCAGTCATAATGACGGGCTATTAAGTGCAGAGGATAAACAAACTGTAAAACAGGTGCAAGATGAAAATAAAGAGTTTCTTAGAATTCCAAGAAGGTAGGTGTTATCAAGAAATAATTGTTTATTTTTCATTCAAACCTAAATTATAGTGCTTAAAGTTTAGTTCATTAATTTAGTTGATGATAGAAACATAGGTTTTACCACTGACTGCATTTGGATGTTTACACTGACTCTGACTGAGGGTTGGACCTTTTTCATTTTCTGTGTTAATAATGAGCTTTACCCTTGGTTGTTTTAATTTATGAATAAAAGCTGTAAACTTAAAATTAAGATATCTATTAAGCGCCATATGAAACTGATTTTACTATAGTCTGTTAGTATTTTTGATCTTTTATGTATCTAAAATGTTAAATTTATTAATTACAAAATAATGATTTACATTGATCAGTCTGCCTATTAAAAATTTAGTCATCAAACAGTATTATTGTCAATGAGTACGTTACCACCTCTCCCCCCACCTCCTATGGTTCTCCTAGGCCAAAATGGGACCAAACAACAACAGGTGAAGAACTGGCCATGAGAGAGCGAGATTCATTTCTGGAATGGAGAAGACAAATATCAGTGTAAGTTAAGTGTCACTAATTTAAATTTTCCTTTTTTGTATTAAACTAATTTATTAGTTTTAATAAAACTACTCTCTCCTTCCGCTAATGATTGCAAAATGACCAGCGAGCACACATAAAATACTGAATATGTTTCTTTTAGTCTTCAGGAGAAAGAACACATAATTTTGACTCCTTTTGAAAAAAATCTGGATTTCTGGAGACAATTATGGAGAGTTATTGAAAGAAGGTGTGTTTCAAAGTAAAATGCTCAATTATTGTGTATTTTACTACATGTTTTATATAATTTATCCAGTGTATGTGAGTGATTGCAATTTGTAATGGTATGTGAAAAGTTATTTACAGACTAAGCTAACTTACATTTGCTGCTTCTCTTGGTGACCAAACATTCTTACTAATAACATTTTCCTCCAAGTATCACAATCTTTTCTTAGCCTCAAATTGAGATTTATAATTAATTTGGAACCATATTTTTGGAAAAAGTGTCATCTTTGCTAAACTAGTGCAATGTTTATCTAAGGCAGAGCCTATGGAAAGCACCCCTTGGACAAACCAACTGATCAGCTTCTTATTTCACTTTGTATTTTAGAAAGACCAGTTTATTATTCTTTTAACATGATGCTCTCTAACCTACCACTGACAGACTTACCAAATGAATGGAATATAATTTATTTTTTACCTTTCTAGTGATGTTATAGTACAAATTGTGGATGCTAGAAACCCGCTGCTCTTCAGATGTGAGGATCTAGTGAGTATACAATATTTTAAATACTTTATAAAAAATTTAGTTCCATGTAAGAGGATCTTCATTGCTGATTTACATTATTATGATATTAAGATTGATGTTTATAGATATAATAGGCAGACCACGATACCTTGATTACTTAACTCCACCCTTTGCACTCTTAAAGTATGTGAACCTGGGTCTTTGGCCCTACATGGTTTAACTGCATTTCTTAGTTGAGAAAGTTATCAAAGAATGTCCAATATACTTACATATTGTATGACATTTTTCGTCCTTCCACAAATTCTATGAAACAATTTGTATTTTTGAGCATTGTAAAACAGGAAAGGATATCTGAGGTGAGTTTAGCCCCAAAAGTAAAATTTGTGGCCATAAAAGTTAGTGAATACCATACTGAACTGACACTATGTTTTTACCGTACCATAAATTTATTGAACTAAAGGAAAAACGGAAATCCTATTATTTTTGTGGTTCTCAGATGACTAATCTTGTCAGGCATGGTACGGTAAAAACAGTGTCAGTTCAGTATGGTATTCACTAACTTTTATAGCTTTTAAATTTCTTGTTGATGTTTAATTTAATAAACATCAACAAGAAATTTAACCCATATTTATAAATAGTAATAAATAAATACAGTAAGCTTAGTAATCATGAAAAACTAATTATTTTCATTGTTGTACTGAGTGTACTGCATTTATTTTTAATTAAAAAATTAAGAGGACAAATAAAAAAGAAGGAATATATAGTTTTTACATTCATTGTGTTGCTTAACAACAATGGATATATATGTGTATTTTGGTTCTTATTGTCATCATTTATTGTTATATTTTGAACAGGAAAAATATGTTCTGGAAATTGACCCAAAGAAATCAAATCTTCTCCTAATAAACAAGGCAGATCTTTTAACTCCTTTCCAGAGGTAATAAGACTGTAAAGATGTGCAAACTTGTGCTGTACAAAGCTGTTTAATGTAGAAATTCTACAGAGGATAGGAAAACAAACAAAACTAGATTCACATATACCATCATTAAGCTTTCTTTTTGAAAAATTTAGATTCTTTGTCCCATACATTACTGACAGTATATCAATGTGTTTATATGATATTATGTGTTATTGTGTTTTAAGTTTAGGTTTTTATTGATTAATATGAAGCTTTTGAATAAGTAATTGAGAGTATCTGTATTTCCCAGATTATCACTGCGCTACTGGTGCAAATTGCCTAGTTCTGGTTTTATATTTCAGTGATAAATCATTCTGTTTTTTCAATTTGGCAGAGAAGTCTGGGCAGAATACTTTAAAGAGCAGGGAGTCCAAGTGGCATTTTGGTCAGCACTTGCTGAAAATGAAAGACTGCAAATGGTAATAGATTGTAGCTTAGATAATCAAGTTGATTTTTGAAACTCATTGCTTTGACTGCATATGTAATATATAAACAAGAGAAGAATTGGACTCCATAGGGTATCTGATAACAAGTGGAATATGTCAAAGCATTTTTAGTGCTGTATTTAAGCCTTTGGTTTCAATCCCCAGCCATTACTACAGTATTCTTGAGAATGCTTTTTCCAACAAACTTGACTCAGCATATATATTATAAGTTTTAAAAACAAACTTTAGAAACTGGAGGTAAACAGTAGCTGTTTTGGGCTACTGGGCTTGTTGAAGAATTGAGTTTATGTAATGTTTATGTTTATGATGTTGTCAATATAATTTTTTAGCATGAGAATGTTTGTTTTTGAGACAAAAATTACCGCAGTATAAAAAGATAAATACAGAAGTAAGATAATGCTATTGTTATTTTCTGCCACAGGAATTTTTCAATTCATATATTAGGCAAACCATTTGCTAATGATTTTTTACAGGCTAGCAGAAATCCAAATCCTATTGTGAACTCAAGTTACAGAGACTATTTCCTTACTTCTTTTCTTCCTTAAGTTGTTATTACGACCAAACGTATGTTTCTCTCTTCAATTGGATTTTGTTGTAAAGGATAAAAATTTAACAGAATTAGAGAATTAATTTCAATGGCACAAGTTTATCTGATTTGAAAGCTTTTAAAATTTATCTTCATTGATGTGCTGAAGTGAAACTCTGTCTTCTGTTAAAAGCAACAAAAATTGTTTGATAGAATGTGAGATGCATCTTCTGTTAAACTGATAGCTAAACTATTGTTCTGCTAACTGATGATTTTATTTAGGAGAAAGAAGATGTTGAAGAAACTTCACCAAGAGATGAAATCCATGAGCCAATTGATGTGAAAGGTGAAAGGGAAATTGAAGTTGAAAGAAACAGAGACTTTCTGCAGTCAAGATTTGTAGGACTTTCAGTTGAAGAAGAAAATTTGAATGAAGAAGAGGAACAGATTTTAGAAGATGATGATAATACAGAGCAAATACAACATGTTTGTACAGAGACTTTGAAAACTCCCCAAACAACTGAAGAAGAAAGATTGTTTGATAATATACCGAGTTATTCACTAAATACACTTAAATACCCTTCTGAACTAAAAAAAGATGAAGACATAAACATTTTTGAACAATCTGAGATTACAGAAGGAAATCAAACTGAACAGAGTCACAATGTTTCGTCCGATACAGAAAACTGTAACAAAGGATCGGAAAGAATTACGTTTGAGGGGGGTTTCAAAAACTCTTCTTCAGAAGAAACTGGTAGTAGTGATAAGGGTGTTCATGGAGGGGGAATTCACTTAAGCTATACTGGAAAGCTGCTGACTAAAGATGAGTTATTGTCATTGTGCCAAACTCTTGGAAAAAAACCTGCTGATCAGGTTACAACTGTGGGAATGGTAAGTTTGGCAAATTCACTTTAAAATGATCTTTTAAAGTAACAACAAGTAGTTAGGAAGTATGTGCTATCCATAATTGTGATTACCTTTCCTGCCACATTCCATAACTATTAAACCCTTTTTTACTTTTGTTTTATTCCTTTGTGCTTTAGGTTTTTTCCAATTTCATACTTTAAAAAACTTTAAAATTTTATCTGGGCGTAGTAAACTATCGGAGAAATGCACTTGTAACTGATTTAAAAAGTTCTTCGTTATCATCTAAACGAGTAATACTTGACGGCTTTTTCAGTAGAATACGTGTGATTTTAATGCAATACCGTACGGACCACAGAATGAAAAAGTTAATGTATACAAAATGACTTATAGTACTACATGCGCAATTCGCAAACAGTAGTTTTTCAGTCTCATAAATAGTTACCATTTCTCTCATTATGCTTTAGCTGTTAAGGGCTGTAAGTTCTGCTCTTTCACACCCTCGAAAAATTACTAAGTCGACTGTTGAAATGAAATAATTTCAATAGTTGTTACAATGTTCAGAGGTTAACCACAATTCAACGATCTGTTGGTTTAATTATTTCCCTCCAGATTGGTTACCCTAATGTAGGAAAGAGTTCCACCATTAACACGATCCTACAGGAGAAAAAGGTGGCCATCTCAGCAACTCCAGGGAAAACAAAGCATTTTCAGGTTCGTAGAACTATTAGAATATTCCAACAAGATCCATTTAATTTGAATTTGACAATCATGGAATTCATGATACAGCTATGAATACATGTATTCGTCCAGGGAAAAAGGTGATAAACAATGCAAAGAGATCTGCTAACAGCAAGTCCGGAGTTTATATAACTTAAACAGCGTGCTCGATTTTTCATTATGAGTTCTTGGACACAAATTTAGAATTTTTGAACACAACGTTAATATTCGTTGAAATTTTGTGGGGAAAACTGATAGCCCTTGCTGTGATGATATTGGTAAAAGATGCGGCGGGTAATTTAAACAGCTCAAAGTTAAAGTTTTAATCATTGACGTTGTAAGTAGTGTTAGCAGTTGACATTCATTTGAGCATTAAGCGCCGTTATGTCAATGCATTTTTTAGTTTATATATTATATTATATACATAAATATGAAGATAGCGTCTACCTTGGCATAAAGTGCTCAATGCTTTGGTAGCAGAGCTTAATGTACATATAAAGTTCTGTCTGACGAGCGCTTAGGCGCGAAACTCAGAGTTACAGTGAATCGATGTGTCCTCTTTGATTCTTAACTTATATGTATATATATATATATGCATATATATTCTTTTGATATAGTTTCGTGATCTGGTGATGATGTTTTAATGTTAGAGTGCAGCACCCTTGCATTATATCTACATCTTTTTATGAGTTTAACCTCTATTTTTCAGACATTGTATGTGAATGACAATGTATTACTTTGTGACTGTCCGGGGCTTGTGTTCCCCTCCTTCGTGTCCACCAAGGCTGAGATGGTATTAAACGGTATTCTTCCCATAGATCAAATGAGAGATCACGTGCCTCCTGTTTCACTAGTATCCTTTTCTGTAACTGTCTTGCGCAGCATCGGTACTAATTTAAAATTTTGTTGAAAGAAAAATTAAATCATTATTGAAGTCAAACATTGTTGTGAAACATAATGAAATTCTAGTTGGCGAGTGTATGAACAAAAAAGAAAATCAAAGAAATCCGAGCCAACCAGGTGTTTTAACGATTTCCCACTCATTCACACGGTATACATGCTCGACGATGGGTCTAAAGCAAGCTTTTAAGAGTCTTTGTTCTTCACTGCCATCAATCAACTTAAGATTTCCCATTATTATTAACTGCACGAAAGATTTTTGTTGCAACACAAACCCTTTTGGAAACGTTTGGTTTTATTTATCTAAAACTAAAGGTGATTTTTTTACAGTGATTACGGGATCAAATTCAATTGAAACCTGTTTTTAAGGCTTCACTTTCACAATTTTATAATTTGAGTGCATAAGCCTGAACGTATTTAAATGTATGTTACATTCCTTTGAAAGGGCTGCGATGATCAAATTACTTTTTGCTTAAACCATAATCCTTGTTTGGATCACATTTTCATTAACAATAAATAGTTATGTCAGTGTATTCCTCGTGAAGTACTAGAAATAGTGTATGGGATCAATATTGCCGCACCAGGGGAGGGCGAGGATCCTCATCGACCACCATATGCGGACGAACTGCTGAATGCATACGGCTGTAAGTAGTTGGATGGAAAGTCTACATAACTGAGTAAAATGCTTACTCTTTCTTTACTTTTACAATGCAAGTATTAGTTGATGCAGAAATTGTCCAGTGGCATTTTCAATCATGAAAGAAGATGGTTTTCCTGATCCGAATTAAGGCAATATTTATTTCCCTTTCTCAGTTGAATGGTAAACTGAACTAAACTTTGGTTGGGGGTTCGACTTTAAGTTCTTGAGATAGAAAATGATTTTAAAAAATGTTTTTTTCTTGGAAGTTTTTTTCAGAACTTTTATAATTCTAGTCATGTTGCTTTGTATTTAGAAGAATTTAGACAGGTTCCATGCAGTGATAGAAACTGAAAAGGACCCTATACTTGCTATCAACGCGGTATCATATACACTTACAGTCTAATTTTTGTTTTGCGGTTTTTGCAATTGGTTATACTATAAATTAAGAATATTTAAAGAGTTTTCGTTGATTTCAGTGTTAAGTAGGCCAGCTCACACTTATTGTTTGTAGATATGCGGGGATATATGACGTCGCATGGAGTTCCGGATTGTCCTCGTTCAGCTCGTTATATACTGAAAGACTACGTTAAGGTAATGAGCAATGTTCATTAAGATGAACTTAAAAAATTTCATCTGTGTGAGAATAGGTCATCTCAACCAGTAGCGCCGTTAGCTCGAGATAAAACTCTTGAAGGTGCCATGTGATTTCAAGATTGTCTTTTTAAAAAAGAAAGAAAAAGCATTCCAAAGAACAACATTTAAACGCAAACAGAAGATTGAAAGTTCGAGAATATATCAGCATTTTTTTTTCAAACCAATCAGTAAAATATACCATAATTCTGAAAACCGAACAGTGGCTGTTACTCTTAAAAATCCAGAACTAAACAAAAAAAACAAAACTGGCAAACAAAATTTGGTCTTTTGTTGTTTTTATGCCAGTGTTCGGTAATATTTCCTTAGTTCCCCCTACATTCATTATGAATACACACTGAATTCTGATCACTGACACTTTATTGTTTTGCTTATGAATATAATTTATGCATAATAAATTTCCGGGAAGTAAAGAAATTTCACCAAAGTGCCTGTTTCTGTTATTGTACATAATGTTTTGAAATCCGTTTTAAACCACAGAATCTTTTTATCCGAGGAAAGATCTCAGTTGCACAAAATCAAGGAACCATGTTTGATTGCCATTAACTATATTAGAGTACTAGGATTCTTATGACTTTATACAAATACTCTCCCTGTTTACACAGTGATAACTCTCCCTGTTTACACAGTGATTACTCCCTGTTTACACACTGACGATTCTCCCTATTTACACAGTGATGACTCTCCCTGTTTACACACTGACGACTCTCCCTGTTTACACAGTGATGACTCTCCCTGTTTACACACTGACGACTCTCCCTGTTTACACAGTGACGACTCTCCCTGTTTACACAGTGACGACTCTCCCTGTTTACACAGTGATGACTCTCCCTGTTTACACAGTGATGACTCTCCCTGTTTACACAGTAACGACTCTCCCTGTTTACACTGTGGTTGTATCGCCTAAATAAAGAATGACTCGCACTGGCAACTATCTTCTATTTACATTGTTTTTTCAGGGTAAATTGCTGTATTGTACCCCTCCACCTGGAGTAGATCCGAAAAACTTCCAGGAACACAGATATACCAATGCCACATATATTGATATGGAGAATAAAATCAAAACGAAGACCAAGCCGGGAGCTGTTGGGACCAAGGTATTGCGTCAATTTACTATAGTTCGTCAGGTTGTACCAGCTTAGAGGGATTTAATCAAATAGTATGCATTGCATTCAAAGTGATCCTGATGATTCCATGCAACTTTTATATTATTTTAACCTTTTTCTTCATTAATATTATTTAGTAATCTAAGTAAAGCTGTAAAAATCATTTGGTTGGTTTGTGATTGATTCTCGTTTCTTTGTGGCTGACTTGCATATGTATGAAACATGACTAGATATTTGAGTTTTGTATGCAAATAACCGAGTCTGTGTGCAAAATGCTGTTGTTATTTACTCTTGGCTGAATATTCTTACAGAAATAACTGCACTAGTCTGGCTGTTAAAAAAAAATCGATTTGGGTTACCCTTTTAGAGGAAGAAATCAATGTATTTTTGTGAGAATTTGAGAAAGAAGCTAACTGGCAACATCATCAGGTCAACTGAATGTAAAATTATCTCTATATGCTAATGTAGGAGAAAACTACTCGACTGTGATACAACAATAGGATCTATAAGTAAAGGAACAAACGCTTACTGAAAACAAATACAAACTTTAAGACAAAAGAACAAAAATCAAGGTTGGATATAGAAAGTAATATACAATAATTTGATAAATAAAAGAATTAAAATGTATCACCAAATACCTTATGGTGTATAGTTGTTTTCATTTATTTGGCAGAAAAAAGCTCCGATGAATACAGTAGATAAAGATTTCTTCCTGAAGGTACATATCAAGATTTAATTTCAATTGTTCATACTATTTTAGTCTCGCTGTTTCTTCCAGAAACTTACTTTTACAGGTATTTACAGAATCTTCTCTTCAATATTTTTTCATATATTTCGTATTCTCGATTTTTTATAAGCATTTGAAACTCGCTTTTTGATGGTTAACGACCGCGTTTAAGGGGGACTGGGTTGTGACGTCATTCCCGGACATCAAATCTTTAATTTGGATAAAAAAAACGCCCAAAACACGGCAGAATGGACACGAGTGAGTCAAAGATTTTCGATTCAGAAGTACATTACATTTCGCCTATTTGTGTTTAGAAAATAACAC
>JAOEHV020133380.1:0-14576 GCA_025447995.2 Isaurus tuberculatus | reverse complement strand
AGGAAAGATACGGTAATATTAGTGAGTTGTACAAACTGATGAGTATTTGGACTGGAACAGAATGTCGTAGTTTCGATGTTAGACCTATTGTTTTGCTTATTTTCAAGGATATATTGTCAATATGTGGCTTCCAACTGAGATGTTTATCAAGAAAAACGCCAAGATATTTGATATAATCTTTACATTCAAGAGCTATTTGATGTTGAGAATTGTTGTCAAAAATTTTTATTACCAGTTGATAATTTACTTTTTACTGTATTTCTGATCATTACCTCAAGCTGTTCAAATAACAATCTTCAGAGAGTCTTAAACTTTGTAGTAAAATGACTTTTAAAGTCCTGAAAAGTCCTAAATTTTTAGAATAATTAGTGTGTACAAACCCTGTAGTATTATTTTATTTTTGTATCTTCTTAAAAATATTAAGCATGTTTCTGTGTTTAGACCTTGAGCTAGATTCAGAAGGGACCACATCAGGGTCAGCCACACAGCCAGTTAGAAGGCACATTTCATTGAAGCTCAAACCAAAACTGAAGTCAAGTTCTTCAGCAAAGATCAAGAAGAAGGAAGGCAAATACTTGGATAGGAAAACCACTGTAGAAGGTTTGTGTGTTCTGTTATAAACATTTATAACATAGAGGGCAAAATTACTCGGCGCTGATTGGCTCACAAGGGAGGGCTTTTTTCTTTAACTCTTTTAATCCCCAAATACGACAAATGGCATGTTGGCAAATTCTCCCAACTGAGTTCCATACTTTCTATAGAAGTAGTTTGGGAGAATTTCGCTTTTCAACTTCCACAGCTTATTCCACTTAATCAATTCCAAGTTTTTCATTACGAGTTATACTATTTTGTTTGAGTTATGTAAGGAGAAGTTAGACATTGATAAATTGTCTGGGTATAAAAGGGTTAATTGAGGGCAAAATTACTTGGCACTGATTGGTCGCTGACTTGCAAAATATGTTGTTTTGGCAACAATGGCTTCACGGTATGCCAAAGTTGATGAAAACCAAATTATAGATTTAATGTTTTTTAGTGAAAACGAAAATGCTAGAAAAAGTACAAAGTATTCCAGATAAACGTGTTGATGTTTCCTTGTCAGTTTTTTAACGAATTAAATGTATCAGAAATGTAGACTGAAATAAATAACTAGGAAGAAAAACTTGTTAGTAACTCTAAGCCTAACATCATCAAACAAAATAATTTTTTTTTGATAGCTGAAAAGGAAAGTAAAAAGAAATTGAAATCCTCTTCTTTATCAACATCCCATGTTCCTGTCACTGCTCCACAGGTCAAAGAACTTGACTGGAACCAGAAAGTAAGAATGATTCATTATAAGTTCTCTACTAACAAAATGCAAGTTATTTTCATTTTTCGTTAACCATTTTGTGAAACATAAGCTATGGTCAAAATAATTATCCTTCACCCCCTTTTCGAAAAAATTGAGTTTAACCTTCAGATTTTGCAGTTACCATGATAGTGTATAACTTTTTGCAATTCATGTCACCTGGAATTATTTATCATCCTGAACCCTTTAAAGTTTACAATGTGTTGGCTCAATTGCACTATGTGTTTTTGGTGCGTCAGTGGACCAGTAGGTTTTTCACAATCTGAATCACTTCTCTGAGGGGCCATTGCTCCAACTTTCTTAGAGGCCCCCTTTGTCAAAACCTAGATTATCCTCTCTCATTTGTAAGATGTACATTTCCAAGGATATGATATGCAGCATCATATGTAAAAGTCACTTGTCATTCTGTTAAATACAGTCTGTGACATGTGTTTTCTTTCAAAGTCTTGAAAATGGTCTAATGCAACTTTTGATTAGGCTGAAGTTTTAATGGCCCCATTGGATAATTAGAAATTAGGTGTCAATTTTAAAGCTGTTTCAAAGTTTGCAATTTTAAGTTTACTTCATTTTACATAAAAGACTTAACTTAACTTCTGAGTTTTAAACAAAAAATTTAAAGTTGAACATTTGGGAAAATAAGATATTTTTCAACTATGTACATGTACAACATTATCTGTAATCTTACACTCCACAGCCTTGTTAGTATGTATGTGACAAAGAAATTTATGTGTTAGACTTTACCTATTACTTACAAAGGACACTTATCATTAGTACTATGTGTTACACAGATACTGATTATGGGTCAGAAGGTTCAAGACCCACTGCTTCACCTCTGTGAGAAATGCTCGCTTCCAATTCTGGTGTATGGACGACTGGTAAGTAAAATGGTATTAGCAGTAACAACAACAGCAAAAGCAATAACAGTAATAATAACAATATAAATAATGATGATAATTATATAAAAAAACAAAAGCAGTCAATAAAAAGGAATTATTTTTGTGTTGTTTGTACTGTATACCATAGCAGGGATAATCAGTAATTTGATATTAAGTTTTTACAGTTAAAAAAAACTAATTTGAGGGTGCAAAAATAGAGTCATACAAAAACTTTTACAAAAAGGGTAACTGTGAAAGTTCAGAGAGTTTGGAAAATCAATATATACGTTCTGTAAGTGCTATCATTTTCTCTTGTTTATGTATTAACAACATCAACAACAGACATTTTAGTGCCTTCTTCCCAGCATATTGGGGTCTACAGTTGATTTCTTGATGGGTGATTTCTCTTTTTAACTATTCTTCTCAACACAACACATCTGTGTCTTTCAAGGTGATCCCTAAACCTTTTTCTCAGTTTTCATTTTCAGATGTTGCAGTTAAAAACTAAACAGTTTGCATTTGCATATCTTTTTTGTGGGTCCTGAGAAGTTGCATCATTATAGTCCTAGTTTTTATTCCTGGTTCCTATGTAGAGATGTTTTTAAAATAAATGGTTTGTTTTTGTCCTAAGTACTTCTTTGGCTTACAGAAAAAAATACTTGTGCTTCTATAACTCAACAAAACACCCACGCTCGTTTTCTATTCCTTCAGTGCCGTATGGTGAGAAGTTTTAATAGTTGCTTCTCTACATAATGCAGTGTTGACAATATTTTTGTTTTTCTGTAGAGCCCTTGTAAACATTCACTCTGTTTGTCCTGTGCAGAAAAAGGTGGAGGAAAGTGCCCAAGGTAGAGTTAGGCATTTTAAAACCGAGAAGATGTTTTGTTATCATTAAATATTTTATAATATTTTACAGGTATTTGATATTGTACGGGTATCAAGAACCTTAACCAGATATTGCGTTGAGCTTGAATTACCTTTAACCTAGTAAATTTTCAAATATTAAAGTTACAGTCTTCACAGAATATATCAACTTCTCACTTATAAGTTTGAACTGCGAACATTTTCTGAAATTATGTTTCAAAACTAGCAATTCAAAGGCTTTTTTTATAGGACCTCATTACTGGCTCAAAATTAAAAAAAGATTATCATTATTAAATTTTGTTTTTAACCAAAAGGAAAACAAACATACAGAGCGCTTTAAAAATACGTTCGTTAATAGGCTAGTTTTTAAATATAGTCTTTTATAATAGATATAGTTGTCTTACTTAATATATATATAGTTTACCTTGTATATATTTTATAAGTAAGTTGTAACCTAGGATATGTATTTTTTATCCTTGGAAATAAAGATTATTATTATTATTATTACTATAAATTGTTTCTCAACTACTTCTAAAGGTAATTTGATTAATGCCAGTCTTCAAAAACATTTTCGTAATCAGACTGCTTCGGTCAGACTAACACCTTTTTTAATAGAAAACGATTTGCAAATATTAACAAAAGCAATCTCTATGTCTTTACCTGTCAGATGTGGCGAGAGCGTGCAGCGAATTGAAAGAGCCCCGTTGGGTAGTGTGTATGTCTGTTCATTTGGTGGTAGTAGATACGGAATCTCTGGCTGTAGGAGGAGTTATTTTTCGCAGAGAGACTTACAGTCGCATATCAAGAGGCGTCACCAGCGAGAGCAGTGTGGTGGTGATAGTGATGGAGCAGAGGAGGCAGAAAGTGAAGCTAAAAGGACGGCAGTGTTTCCTCAACCTGCAGGGGGGCCTTTTTTCCAAGCCCCTCCAAGGGATGGACCTGGCATTGCGCCACCCCATCCTATGATACCAGGGGATAGACCCTTTGGAAATGTTCCTGTTATGGACGGCAGGCATTTTATCCCCAGCCTGCCAAGAGAGGCCTACTTCATGGATGGAATGCGTCCACAACATCAACAGGTCAGTGGTTTCCCAACTCAAGGACCACCTCAAGCAGCTCACTTACCCCCTGTACCACAAGGACCATTTCGACCTGACCAAGGTCCGGTTCCGCGCTTTGAAGGCATGAGAACACCTCAGGGTCCGATGGGACCAGGCCCAATACCTGTACCTGTCAGTGGAGGACCCTTGCCTCCCGCATCAGGGCCAGGAGGACCAGTTATTCCTGGACCAGCACCAATTGAAGGGTTTTCCGGACCTCGATCTGGAGTACCTGGGTTTCGCTTCCAGGGACCAGATACTGAAGGAAGACCAGGAAGCTGGCCTCCACGTTCAGACGGAGACTGGATCCCACCTGATAGAGGACCTCCGGTTCGTGGCGAAAGAGACTGGATACCGCAACCTGGTAGGCCCGAGCGAGACTGGGGACCACCACGGGGCGAAGGAAACTGGGGCCCAGGAAATCGTCCTCCCCCTGAAGATCCTCATTTTCGTACAATGTTCTAGTAGTCCTTCCGTCACTTTGTCAATGAAAACTCAGTGTATTTATCTCACCAACCCTAAGCGGTATTAGTATCTAGGGCAACCACGATTGACATTTGACATTTAGCAACATTCTCTATGCTACCTTTACGATAACTAATCTAGTCTAAAATTTGTTCAATAAAAATCAACTTCTTACTGTACATGTGACTGGGAGTTGGATCAAGAAGCATGAGTAAGGTGGTTTTTGCCATCTTCGTAAGAGTAGCTTTTAGCGTTAGGTTAATGATCCCTGCTTCTACTGACTTTTCCAATTTCAACTTGTTTCTCAGAACCAAACTTATGAAATTGTATTTATAACGCTAATCTTTTTCCAAACTGTCTAATCGTTTACTGTACTATATAAATTTGTAATTATCCCAAAATTTTATCTCGCGTATGGGTATAGGTATTCTACGGTTGTATTACAGCAAAATCTGCCTTTTATTCAGAAACGTGCTCTTTTTATAACACTTTTCATCTGTATAGTATATCGGACACAGTTGTCATTGTAGTGTGAGTTGCTTTTACCATCGAACTACGCAAAGGGAAACTTGAGGAATGGTGATGATTTATCACTTCCCCCCGTTATACCCCTTTTTCGTTATAGTCAAACGTTGTTAACCTTCGCATTTAATTTCAAACCGACAATAATTAGCAAAACAAAAAACATAAAATTGTATATTTAAAAGATTCCTGTAAAATAGTTTGTAGTGACTAATTAATCAACAAAGGAATTTTATTTGCGAAATTATCAAACATTACATATTTTACACTGAATACAGAACTTTACTGAACGTTAAGAAGTGTAAAAACTATTTCAAGTACTGTTATTCATAAAGACCCATATCACGAGCTTGTTGTAACCCGTCGTCGATGGTGCTTAAGGTTTCGAACAAGTTCAATAGATAACCTCTTGAACTCGTCAATTGATCAACCACGCTCTTCCACTCTAGGCCACTCTGCTCTGCCTTCTCACTCGCCTCTTTGTAATTATGCCAAAGATTTTCGTTCTCTTGTTGCAAAGATGCGATTCTTCTTTGTAAATCACATTCTATCTTGTTATGTTTTGCTTGAAGATCCTTTAACTGTTCTGTGTTAGCAACTACCACCAGTTCTTTCTGTTTAAGCGAATCAAAAACCTCTCTCAGTTCAGTGTTTATCTCCTCTTTCTCGCACGTTAGCGCGTTTAACTTGCTAAGTAAATGCATTTCCTGATCCGACGCATTTTGCGCAAGTTCTGAGAAGTCTTGACATTTAACTTCGTACTGTGACGTTTTCTCTCTAAGCTCTTCATCTAACAGGTTTATGTGCGACTTTATGGTATCCTGCTGGCGGCAACTATAAGAGATACAGCCAACCAAATTTTTGACCGTTTTCTGGATATCTTCAATTTTATGTTTCATGGTTTCCAAGTCAGAAATAGCGTTTTTTCCGATGGAGTGATATTTAGAATCCTCTGTTATCGCATACGAGGTTTCATGTTTGTGAGGAAATTGACCTTGTTTAGGGAGATTCGTCCTTTGAAGAACGGTTGCATCAGCTGCCTTGATTTTCTCTTCTAGCTCTTTGTTGTTTTCCCTGAGCAATTCTCTCATTATTTCCGTCATTTTATCAACAGCCACTATGATTACTCTTTTAGGCCTTGAAGTGTCAAGGGATATATCCTCATCTGATTCCTCGGAAATATGGGATTCTAGGAAGCTTTGTATGTACGTCGCTAGTTCTGCTCTCTTTTGTCTGTTGACAGCTTCCTGTTCCTGTTTCATCACTTGTAGTTCTTGTTTTTTTCTCAACACAAATTCCTTTTCCTGGTTAAGCTGCTCCACAATTGTATCTACGTCTGACTTATAAGCTCCGAAGGCAGTTTTTTCAGGGTAGTCATCCCAAGACATTTCTAATCGCTCATGACATAAACTATCATCGGTGATCTCGACCTTGGATGTCTGGCATGACTTGTCTAGCAATTCAGCAAGAGTTCCTGAATGTGTTGGGTTGTTGCAAAATAACTGAACGAGTTTTGACGCTTCATCTTCAGTACTTTCCTCCGTTTTAGTTTGTGTATTCACTTTGGGTTTCGTGATAGAAACTTCGTCAACAGTCGTTTTTCTTGGAATATGTGATCCAGTCTTGGTTCGCAAAACCATCGCCTTTACCTTTCCTCGGAACAAACGTTTTCTCATTTCAGTTTCCTTTTCTTGGAAGTTCAAAGCACTCTCAAACAAAGCGTCTAGTAGTACACGAGCCTCCTGATAGAGTTGTTGTATCTCGGTCATGTCCTTTGCACGGTCAGCTTGCCAGGTAGCAATGTTTTCTGAGGCCTTGATACAATTATTAGCCTTGCTTTGAAATTCTTCCATCTCGTGGACCAGTTCCTGTAGAAAGTTACTCATCCAATCGTTGTTGTCTTGGCCAAACAGATCTTGTCTCTTATTATTTCCTGCAATAATCATTTCATAGCCAGTAAATTTCTAGAAACGGAAAATTGACAGTAACGCTTATAGCTAATTTGCTTCTTTTCGGACTTGTTTAGTAAAGTGTCAACTAATACGTCTCTTTGACTGCGATTATATCTGTTTCCCAGAGAATATACTAAATAAAAATTTAATTGCATGTATGTATCAAAACTCCACAACATATAAAGTTGCATGAAGCAGAGGCCATTTTTAGTTATAAACGACGTCAGTAAATTGTGCTCCATGAAATATATCTTGTTTAGATTCTTTCCACCCTCACCCAACCATACCTCTTTCATTTTCCCACCACAAAAACCAAATACGGGACAGATTCTAGTAAAATTTGTTCTAACTTGACTATAATTAGTCGGCTTAAAAACACTATAACTAAGAATCTTCTGACGCACAACAATGTCCATGTAAACAGTATTAAATAACTTTTGCCACGCTCACATTTACCTGTTTTTTCCGTTGCTGTTCCAAGTTCATTTCCGCATCTTTTTTTCTGGTCTCTCAAAATATGTCGACGTGTGTGACTGTCAAAAGCTGTTTCTTGTTCTTTTTTAGCATTTTTTAGTGTTTCTAACGTTTCTTTGAGCTTTTGAATTTCATTTGTCTGTGTTTCGTCTCTTGATTTCATCTCGAGCTTCAAAGATTGACACTTTGGCCGTCTCAATACTAATTGTTCTTTCTGTAATTGAAGATAATACATACTCACTCTCTTGCCCACCAGAGTAAGTTAAACTTTAATTCCTTTAAAGAATTACGAATCAAGGACTAAGACTGCATGATGCATACGATTTTATGAAGGACTGAGGAAAAACCTTAAACTATGATATAGATGCTTTAAGGTTATGCTGCATAAACTGAGAACCTTACCAAAATGTCCTCCTCTTCCTGCTTTGAATATTCAACATTCACTTTGTCCTTGTTATTTACCTGGCCGCAGTCAAAGTCCCCACAGAGCCTAGCATTTTCTCGCTCTAGGTAACAAACTTGTTTCTTCTTCTCCTCAAGCTTATCTGATAGAATACTGCACTCATTCTTTAGATTCTGCAGATTCAAATAAAGCCTGAATCAGATTGTAGCAGAATTGGAAATTGCTTAAGAGTTATGGCACTTTTATACAAGGGAACTTTTAAGAACGTTAAAAAAATTCAGTCAGTGATTTTTACGAGTGCCACCAAAATATTTTGTTTTCAGATGAAAAAGTTCAGAAATTCTAAACTTTTTGTTTTATGTAGGATAGTCAGCGAGCATTCAAATAAAAAAAAATCTTGAAAAATTGGTACTCCCAGCAAATCACTCCCGCTGGCCCCACTCCAAACAACTTTTTTTTCAAAGATCATCATTTGCTAAATTTTTTTATGCATATTAAATCGCACCAGTACGTAGCAAAAGGACCAATCGAAATATAATATCGAATGTTGAGCTAAAACATAAACAGGTCTTTCTCCTTACAAGAAGCAAAACATTTAGTGATTCAAACTTTTTTTTTATTGTATTCGGTCTTCCAAACAATCAAAACCTAACAAAACTAAAAATAATTGAAGAATATTTTGAAACTTAGCTAGCGCTCGGGTAAGTTAAAATATGCAAAAGGAAAATGACTGATTCTCCCCATGCCTATTTTTTAGAAATTTTCACCCCGTCCCTTCAGCTCCCTTGTGACACTTCATTCTCAATACATTACCTGTAATACCCTCCTGCTCTCATCAAGGGATTGGGAAACAAACTTATAAGAGCTGTTCAACATCTTGTTTTCGCTTGCGAGGCACTCCATTTCTTTCTTAAGGACGGTAATATCTTCACTCATAAGATGAATGCGCTCATCCTGTTCGTTAGCGTTTTTACCCACTTGCTTGTTGTCTTCGTTTTCAACTGATGATCGCTTTATATCAATGTGCGTGTCTCTTACGGTTCTTGCTTTTAAATCATCCAGTAGCATCTGCTTTTCTTTAAGCAAACTGTTCTTACTTTCAAGTCTTTTTTCAAGGCTCTTGATTATGTTTTGATTTCGTTCAAACTCCTTTACCAAAGAGTTGTGTTCATCTCTCTCAACTTCACTTTGAAGCCTTAACTTATCCAGTTCTTTGTCGAGTTTTTCGTTTTCTCTCTTCAATTCATCTCGATTACTTACTAAATTCGCTATTTTAGTTTCTTTATCTCCAAGTTTTGCTCTCAATTTCTCAGCTATACTTTCAATTTCTCTCAGCGCTCTTAATGTTGTATCTAGTTCTGACCTTGATGATAATAATTTCTCAGTCAGTCGGTCAATTTCTTTGTCTTTTTCATCTAATAAGTGTTTCATCTGGTTCCTTTGTCTCTTTAACTCCTCGTTTTCTCTCACAAGTCCATCATTTTCTCTCTTCAACATACTAGTCAGAGATCCGGTACTTGCTTTCACTTCATGTTCATGTTTTTCATCACTTTGTTTGACTACAATAGGTAAACATTTGGTATTAATAAGGGCCTTTAAACATTATTTGTGGCTTTTCTTGTCAATTAAGTTGAGAGCAATAGCTCTTAAGTTAAAATCGTAAAGTCTAAGTCTCGTAGCTCTTAATTTTTTTCAGAGCCTTAAGAGGTGGTGTTGCGACTAATTAAACTGTTAGTAAAGAACATCGTCTAATTTATCGAATATCAAAGTTATCTTTGCCATCTTTCTCATCATCATATCTTTCTAAACTGCTATTTTTATCACAAACTCTTATGCTATTTTAGAAACACGGCAACCATGATGCTTTGCGGGCATTTTGTTAAATTTATAGTATGTGGCGGGTTTTTAGCACGAAGTGTTACATGCGGTAATAAAGCTTTGCAAGTTTGTTTCTTTTACCTAGTGGCATTTTGTACTTATTTAAACTCCTTTGATAGCTGTCGAGGTGACATTTGGTTATGAACTGTGTTATTTCAGCTGAAATGATGCTTGAATCGTATCCAGTCCTCGCAGGCAGCAACAGTCGACAACGAAAGCGAAGAAAGTAATTTATTGTTGCAACACGAATCTCGACAGGATAAATGCATACCACATTAACTATTCTATAAAAAAATCATTTCTCCGTGCGATGAAAATCTTAACATATGAACCCACATACATCCATTTCTCCCTCTTCGCCTCTCTTCCAATTTTCTCCATTCTTTCTCATTTTTTTAGAACTAGTGCTTTTCTGTTTATTTTTTATCCCCCCCCCCCCCGCTTCATGGCTCGAAACCCCAACTGTTTAAACCCACCCCTCAGCTAGCTACTCACTTCAGTAAGCGCTCTTATCCACCATACTACGGAGATAACTGCACAAGTGCCAGGGATAATGGGGAACGTACTTTCAGCACAATTTTAGCCTTAAAATATTCATTATGCAAATGGTCCTTCAAATCACATGGGGAAAATGGAATAATATTGCGTTTATGTAAATTTTATTTTAAAATTTTTGGACAGTGACCTGGGTTTAAGAAAGTAACATTGATTTACCGAGAAGCAAGAGATTATTTTATAGTACCACTGGCAAGCCCTGTACTCTTTTATTACCCGAAGCTGCCTATTTAGCGACATTTGGGTCACATTTCATTTGGAAGTTTTGATTGGCCAAAGAAGGAGAACTATCAGGTTTTGGCAGTGAGCTATACTCTATGTATATTTCCTAGACTCAGACACCGGTGTTCGCACTATAACGGAAAATGCATGGTCAAACGTGGACAAGTTTATTTGCTCAACATTTGCAAGTCTTCAAGCCAAAAAGCCTTCTTTGAAAGTCATTCCATTCAATGGCACTTGCACGGTGCACAATTATTACAAGATACTGTATTTTTTCTGGAGCACATCGACGAAATTTATAGAGTTCACAGCAACTAAACACTACTCTGACACCGGTACGGCTTATCTAGGCAAGCTGTAACACCGGAATAAACAAATATAATCCTTACCCAAGCCCTAACTTAAAATTCAAGGGATGCAAACTCCTAATCCCAAATATTGAGAACGTTGAGGAAGGGAACTGCGATGGATGTAAAACTCCAAACCCGAACGATTGAAAGAGGTAGCGATGGATCTTCTTTCTCTCACGTAAAATACATGTCAACGAATAATTAAATCAAGGTGAGTTAAATCTCTTTATTAACTATATAAATACGCATTTCATACGTTTATTATTCATTTTTTAAAATATTTTTTTAGTTTCGAAATACAAATAATCTGCCCAAGAAAACGTTAAAAAAATACTCTTTAAAACAAGTCTTATAAAAAGTAGATCAATATGCGCTCTTTATGCACGGAGGCACACACATCAAGATAACACGTTATTGTTTCTCTTTTCAATTGTAGGAATACATAAAGAATGTTGGGGAAATAAGGAAAGGGTTGGTATCTAAAGAGATAACGATAGTCCATATTACCTGATTAAACAAATCTAGCTTGAAAGGTTACTGATCGGATGCGGATCGACAATTTTAAAGTTATATGACGAATTCAAAGGATGATTGTCAAACTTGAATTTTTTGTTGCCCCATTATTTATGTGCCTCAAGAGATTAAACAACAAACTCTGAATGCAAATGAGATTATAACCGATCGGGAAATTGTGTTCTTCTGAGTTAAGAAAAATGAATTAACACTTTACTTTAGTTAAGGCCAAGTAAAAAAAAAATCAGTTGTTTCTCGTCCCGGCCCGCTTCTTTTTGGCAGCCGCTTCCTACATTCTGTTCAAAAGCAGAACTTAGACCCTGTTTCGTTCATTTGTTGTTCAATTTAAAGCTTTCAGTTCGAGGCAAAATATATTCAAGAATTTCAAGAATTTGAACACTGATTATTTCTTTTCAAACAGTCTGTCATATATTTAAAACTTGTAAAATAATTCAGATAAAACTTTTTCGTATGCAGCAAAAGTTTATATATTGGACTATATTCCTTTCTGGACCTTCTATAGAGATTTACCTACCAAAAATAAAAAATAGTAAAAATACTAAATAATAAGAACCGCCCGCCTCCTCTTTGAAAAAGGCCGGACGATATACAACTAATTTTTTTCTACTTGGATTAACGTCTTTACGCCCGGGGAGTGGTTGCCCAATATCCCTAGCCAAAGGCTAATGAAAACCGAACATTCCGGAGAAAAACCCTCGGATTCAGATTGAGATTGACGAATTTCAGCTAACGTGCGAACCCTTGTACTCGAACTCGGGTCCTTATAGTGGTGCATGGGAGGCGACAGTGATAACCACTAGGCCAACCTGACTCCTTTGAGTTTAGAATGATATATTTTCTGCACACAATTTTTCATCATCTTTAAATCTTTATATTCAAACAAGAAGCTAATAAATGAAAAAAAGTAAAATATAGATAACTTTCGCTTTATCCAAAATTTAAAGAAACTATTTTGAATTTTATTAGAGGCGTTGACTTACTAATCGTGCATATAAAACGTAAGATTTAAACCTTTTGGCAAGTTATGTGCACTCGTGACACAGAAAATCATATATGATATTATGAGTAGCAGGAATGTTTTTATTATGCAGTTATATTGGACCAAACGATCTGTAGAAAACAAAATATTGTCTTTTACAAAATGAGATTGCGGCGACTCAAAACTGTTGAAACCGTGAGAACTAACAAACTCGACAATAATAAAAAAATTCACGTATGTTAAGTTTAGATGAAGTATGTTTTATTTGTTATTTACTGTTTTTCCTTTATGTTGGCGGAGAGAGTGAGTTTTTTTAAAAACATTTACAACTGGCTCGTCGTGAAATCAGTATAGCTCTTCCAGATAATGCGTTCTCAGTACACCTTTTGTAATAAGAAGTTCTGAGAAACGATGGACTGTTATAAATTTGAAATTTTCCTTTCTCCAATGTTAAACATCAATGACTCAATTGGTCCGGTGTTTTAGTTTTGGAGGTTCTTCAGTATTTAATCAGTGTACACAAAATAAAAGGTGACAGATTTAGAGTTTATCAAACAATATTTAACGTTTCAGAAATTATTCAGAAAGGCAGAAATTTGCAACATAATTAGCACGTTGCACAGCTTTTGTTGTTGAAACAAAAGGATATAGGCATAATAATCTTCGTTGTTTTTTGTTGCTTTTAAAACACAAAATTTAGGGGACAAAATTAAATCCACTAGCCATGCTGTACACCGTTTGTTTTTACCTTTTAATATTTAAAGCTGCATGAAACTTCAAATTTCACGTGTCAGTTTGTTCGTTGTCCTATTAAAAAGCCGTGATAATATAAAGGTAGCACGGAATGTTTTATAGTTATCCGTAGTGTTTAAAGTATTTCAGGTTTCCATTGTCTAAGGAAACTTGTTTTCCACAGGTCCAGCACAGCCTTTAGCCTAATGTCACAATATAACATGTCAGTATTATTTTTTCTCTCATTTCTGGTTAAAACCAGTTTCAAAACCTGTTTGCTTTGTCCATGGTTATGGACGGCGATGTATCAGAGAAAACGGCTTAAATCATTGCAGGACCGTCACGAGAGAGACTCTGCTAGCAGGGAATACATGTGCCGAACTAAACTCCAATTTGGGTCAACCCAAACTATTAAATTTAACATTTGATTAAGACGTTGCATCTTTTACTGTCGCATTTAATTCTTGAGTGGGATTTATGATTCGTTCACAAGCCAATTTTCTTTTCATTTACTCAAACATGCCGCGATCTAGTCGTTATTTTTGTGTCAGAGGCAGCACAATTACTTCATGGCGAAGGGAAGACCTGAACTGAAGACAACTAGTGAATATTTTTCTGTTGTTCCTTTATTGTATTATCTCGGCATAAAATCTGGTATTGAGCCTTAAAAATGCCATCGTTTTCAATTTAAAATATTCGCTGTAATATTCTAGCTCTTCGACTTTATCGATATATCTTTGTGTGCGCTCTTGGCATTCAACGCCGTTTTGGGTACTACCCTACTCCAACTTTGCGAACAGGTACAACTGCAAATTTAATTCCTGAGTTTAGTTCGCCATATGTGAAGTTCGACGTTTAAACCGGGCCTAGTTTGCATTTCCAGAATATAATCTTTGTTCCTCTGGGTCGAGCGGGTCGTGACAAATAATCGGCATTTCAGTTTTTCATAACTCTGGTTCTGGTGCGGAATGCATATACCAATTTCTTTAAAACGAAATAGAGTTTTTAACTTTATTCTTGATAAAAATATTTATCTGTACGGGTCTTCAGGCTGTATAAAAAGAGCTCCATACAAGATTACGATCGCCCGTTTCTATCAAAACTCTTACACTACAAATTAGTTGCACCGTACTCTCCCCCAGGGTCTCCCCTCCCCTCCCCTCCCCTGTTGATTAAATTTACATGACCGCATTGCACTCGACGGGAAACATGTTGGGCTGTTACGATGTTTCATAGCTTCTCGTCAAATTAAGACCCCGTTTACACTAGCACGAGTTACCTCGGAGTACTCCCGGGTCGTCCCCGAAAAGCGTTTACACTAGCGTT
>JAOEHV020133270.1:0-14577 GCA_025447995.2 Isaurus tuberculatus | reverse complement strand
CTTGCGACTTACCACTTACCACTTTCGACTTGGACCACCCCTCCCCTCCCTCCTACTTTGTATACCTGGCCGAGAAGCAGTGGGACCTACACTGTGGTTGCATGCAATCCATCATGGACGACGATTTTTGGAGGTCTTTAGACCTCATTCAAGCCGATGTTAGAGATATATTCGAATTAAACCAGGTGAGCAAGAATAAACATGCATTGCAATGTTTCAGATATTTGGTTTGTGAGATGGAGCGTAGTAGTAGTAGTAGTAGTAGTATTTTTATTCACGTAAACACAAATGAGCAAAGCCTCGTGAAGTGATATCACGTGGTCGTACCAGTGCTGAATACATAAATTATTTATAAGGTTATTTCTCCGAGTTTTACATCTAAATGGCTAGCACCGATCGTAGAAGGACATTAATATATACTTAAGGCATTAAAGGATGATTTTAGGCTTAGAAAAAATACGAAAGAAGCGAAGGATGGGTGAAAATGTTCAAGATCAAAACAGTTTGCCTAACATCGCTACCCTGGTATCAGCCTAACAGTGTCTCGCAGTTTTATCCCTGTTTGTAACTTATAGCCCTCTGGAGACAAAGTTGTTTTCATTTAGCTGTTATTTTGCCATTTCCAAGTATTTCTTCGCTAGAGTCAGCTCTAATCTTAGATAGTAGTGTGCAAATAGGGACTTGAATTGGCATGACAAGTGACAACTCCATAATTAGGGTAACTAAAAGTTTCTTTGAAATGGACATGCCTTGGAACATCTTTTATTGCACAGTAGCAGACTTGACAAGTAATTGTACCTCTCGTAAAACTTGTTTGTTGCATATGTTCATGAAGTGGGTGGGGCTGGGGTGCATTTGGCAATATCTCATGGGAATAACTTGGCCAAAGCTGTACAATGTCATGATAATTAACGTTGCAAGTACTTTGCACGGTTTGGCAAACCAATAGAAGTATACCTGCATTTATTTCGATGGGGAGTTTTTAAGTAAATAGCACTATCAACCTTTAATGGTACAGTTTAACTAACTTTGTTTTTTATATGTTTTTTATTGTGTTCTTGTTTATGTTACTAAGATTGACAAAGAACAGTTTGTAAAACTGGATTTAAAGGATCTTTCAGAAACTCTTGGTATCAAGTATTTCTCTGATAGAAGAAAGTTGATTGGTGAGTGTTCATTAATGATCATTGTATTTACCTAATATAAAAAACGACTGCAGATTCATGATAATGATCTTCAAACTTACACCCCTTATGCTCATTATTTTTAAGATGCACAGAAGAAGCTGAATCAGAAGGCTTCAGGAGCTGGGGGAGGTAGAGTAATAAATGCATTTCTTTTTACTGTGCTGTATATTTAAAAAAAGACTACCAGAAGGGACATGTGCCTGATACCAATTTTTATTGTTTCAATGTATTTTTTATATGTGAAACTTGCACATTTACCTTGAAATTGTCAGCTATTCATCAATCAATAATAGAATGTCAGTTTGCCAGTCCAACCTAATTGTTGGAAACTTGAAGTCCCAGATATACATTTTGTTAGAACTAAGATTTCAGTCTTTTTATGGACTATAGACTGAAAGGCTGACAGATGCATGGCTATGTGTGTGTGGGAAAACCCCTCCATCCTCCATCATCTCCCACCTGACTGTTGTCATAAATGAGTGTAGCTATATTCAAGGTTTATGTGGATATTTGTGTGCAGACACTTCATTTTCACAGTGGATATCCCTTTAATTGGGAGAATATATATAGTCCTTACAAATGCTCTAAAAAGATATAACTTTTAAAATACAATAATAACCCATGCAGAGAAGAAATCATTTGCAGCTGTGATAGGATTGAGCTGTGAGTAAAGGCTGAAATTAATTCTGACTTGTACTTTCTCCTGTTTTATGGAAATTACTTAATATGATACTTGCTATGTTGGTTTACACTATTTGTCTTATAATACAGGTACATACTTCTATTTGTTTCTTTTCTAAAATATTGTTTTTTAACTTTAAATTTGTCATCTTTGTTTTTACTTTCTTTTTAAGGCCAGCGTGCAGATGTAAGGCAGTTAGAAAATGGTAAATGTAATTTTTTAAAACATTATATTTTTCCTGTGTAGCAATTGCATCATTTTTAAAATTTTTGTCTCATTTACTGTTGTTAATGTTCTCATTTTAAAAATTCATAGCATGGGAAGAGGTAGAGAGATGGCGAAAAAAGAAAAGATCATCAACATTTGGTGTAACTGTTAGAATGAAAGTAAGATCCATGGTTTATTGTGTTTTTTAGGTCCATTTTTGTTTTAAGTTCATGTTTACTAAAAATTTAAATAAGATTTTCTCTGTCACCCTCTATAAAATCAAAGTTTGGTTAATTGAGGTATGTGAATCTAACTATTATAAGTAATTGTTCTATGTTTCACTCCATTATAATTTATTGCCTAGGTCTATCATGTATCCAAGATGTGCTTTTCTAGACAAAATAACATTCAAATTGAGAAAGGACAAATTCCTATCAAGGTAAACATTGTGGTTATATATAGTTTAGTAGCTGATGTATATTGTCAGTTATCGTCAGTGCACTTTGCAAACTGTAGTAATACATTCAAATTCAGCGAGTCCCTTCCTTTAACCCTTTACATGCTAGATTTTTTAAAGTCAAAAATTTTAATTTTCTTAAAAAATAAAAACTTCAGAACTAGCCAAAACCATAGACATTTCTAGCTTATACTTACAAAAACAAAGAAAATGAATGGTCATTTAATAAGGTTTCATCAACAGGTTCAAAAGTTAAGACAATTTTACTTTATATGAAATCGTTTTTAGCAGGACAAGGGTTAATTATTAACTAATTACATGCAAAATTTATTGAATTAATTGTAATTTGTTCATGACTATGTACTGTTGACCCCTTGCCCTTGAGCTTCGTACTCACCATACACTGTCACACTACGCCATATAAAAGATGCATTTATAAAAACAGAACTTTTTTTATTCATTCAGGCCTTCCCTCCACACTAATTTGTTTAATCTGTCCACTGAAAACAAAACTTTTTGAAAACGGTCTCCAGAGTGGATAGATTTCAAAGTGGCTAATGCTAGCTAACCGGTGTAGTGTGGGTGGAGAACTTTTTGAAAAGGAAACTTTTCGAATATGGTAACTTATGGGCATGCTCAATTTAGCCCAATGACACATTTGAGTGATTTCTCTGGCACAGTGCGGACAACTTTTGTTCCGGATTCATGATCATAACTATGGTTTGAATTTTATCCAGCATTGTCAGGGTTCGTGCTACTCTTTGAACTCCTTGAATACTCCTGGAATTTAGTTTCAGTTTTCAAGGGCGCTTGAAAAGCCCTTGAAAATATGAATTTCTGCTAAAACTCCTTGAAAACTCCTTCAAGTCCTTGAATTTTTGTACTGGAAATGATAGCAACTTGTTGGAAACAAATTACGTTTACTTACCAATAAATTTTCTTTGTTTGGGTATGGTTGAACCAACTAATGCACCTCTATCTACGTGTTAAATAATTTCATTTTGATGAAGGCGGGAGGCATTTTGAAGCATGTTTTAACGCTCTTAGTTAACAACTGCTTGAGAATTCTTCAAACAAATTAAAGGCTGATGCGAAGAGCACTCCTTGAAAACATCCATTCGACTCCTTTGATACTCCTTGATTACTCCTGGAATTTTGTACTCGCAGAGCAGCACTAACCCTGATTGTGTGGATGGGGCCTTAAGGTTTTATGAGGCAAGTATTTCCATTTATAGCTAAGAGATTCATATACAGCAGCCTTTTTTATGAAAATCAAGTTTTCCACTGCCCTCATGACTTCTTTACACACATTACTCTAAAATAATTTATTACTCTAGCAGAAGAAATTTTTGCTTAAAATTAAACGTTTTGAACTTAGTACCCAGGCATCAGGATAATACTCCTTGAAAATGCAGTATGCTGGGGCTCATTGACAGCCTAAGTGCTAGCCCATTAAAATTAATTAAAACAAGAAACGAGAAAATCACAGAAACATATCAGACAAAAAGACAAATTGAACAGGAGAAATAAATGAAACATTTTATGTAATGAATTACTTTATATTAGTTTATCAATACTGATTGACAGGGAGTTATTTTTATTATTGGAAATTCAAGGTAACTGCTGTTCCAACAGTCACATCATTAACACTTGCTTGCTGGAATGCATTTAAGGGAACAAATGACACATCCCTCCCTGAAGACATTGATGTCTTCATTGTTAACAACTCCAAGAAAAAAAGCATTTGTATGATAAGGAACGATAGCGAGCTGGCGATGATTTCATCCATTGGTGTTATTTGGAAAGTAAGTCTTTGTCATGGCTTTGTTTTCGGTCAAAATTTATGTTTGCGATATGAATATATTCTTAATTTGTTATCCTGTATAATTGCCTGTAGCTCAAGAAAGGCTGGAAATTTCTCAAATTTAGCAAATTTACTAATTTTTGGCTGCTCTTTCAAATTACAGGCCTCATTTTTCAATTAAATCAATATTGAATATTCGTACCCAGTCCCTTGTGTTTAATTGTAGTTCTGAGGGTTTGTGTTTCTTTGTATTTGGTAACTAATACATTTGAGGCCATTCGAGCATTATGTAGGGTAAATGTTGTATGCAAATCTGCTGTCCTACAGGCACCAGTGTTCAAAGCTCAGATAACTTTATCCCAGTGGATATATCAATATCTAGCAGTATCAGTATCAGGGTCATGTTACAGACTAAAATATTTTTAAAACTTTCTTTTAAGGAGAAAAAAGAAAAACAAAAGCAACGCCGTCATTCTGGTATGTGTTGAATTCAGTAATTAATAAGAAGTAGCCCAAAAAATGAGCAGCCAGATTTGAAATTAGACCTTGTCCACCTATCATTAAGATAGGCCACGACAAAAAAATGATTCATGAGTCTAACCGTAAAGATGTGTGCATGTAGAACACAATGAATTTCTATGAAATTTGAGATCTAGCACTATAATCTGCAATATTATCTATGGTATGAACTGTAAATTGTGTAATGCCATGCATTACTGTTGACCATTTTCCAATTATCCTAAGACAGGTGTTGTCAGAACCATTGAGACGTCCCATGCGAGAACAATTCCGTTACGAGATATTTGTTTTGTTTGTACAGTACAGTTAAGTGATTTTGTTGATTGACAGACGCATGAGCAAAGTAATATAATCACATGTACGTAATAGACTGTGATTAGTACTTTTTCGAAGCAAAGAGGAGTATAGTTGTGCAAAGTTTAGGTTTTACGAAATAAATTCAATGTCGTTGTGTTAGTACAATTAAATAAAAGGATCAAGAAAATTACAAGTCTCAAAGTTTACGAAATGTGTCTTGGGATAATTACAAAACCATGTTTCCTGACTTGTTTTTTCATATTGGTTTATTTTCCAAAGTTTAGAAATTGGATCAGAAAATTGTAAGCCCTTTAAAATGGTTCTTCTTCCAGAAATGTATAATTTCTTGAAAAGGTTGTTTAACACATCTCCTTTCAACTTCCAAAAGCAGATTTTTAACATCAAATGTAAAAAATGTAATACTGGTACTATACATTTTTTGATCACACAATAATGTCAGGAATGTTTGTCAATATTTTCAGATTTTTCAAAAGTGAAGCAGACACACACGATGGAAGTTGATTCAGATTCTGATGATCAGGCCCTGTTAAACTCTTGCTTTGAAAGCTGTACTGGTGCTCCTGAGGCACATGAAAGTGCAACATTGTCTTCCACAGCATCTGTAGACAAGTACCTCCGCAAGTCATCGAAGCAGTCTTCTTTTGCATCTTCAAAGCCACCACCCTCACAGAAGTCCCATGAAATGTCTGATAAAAATTTGTCAATAAGGGATACACATTCGGTTAAAGAAGGTGCTAGTCAGAGAAAGCAGTGTTGTAATTGCTCTTGCTCTGTAGACAACCGTAGCTCTTCACTTCCTGGACCCCCACCGTATAATTGGTGGTCAATGCCATGCTTTCCACCTTACTACCAAGCACCAGTTCATGTGAAGCCTTCAACTACCCATTACCGCAACCATCCAATGCAGTTTCCTCTACGAGAGCCCAAAGCTAAAATATATAAAAGCACCCCACCAAATATATGGAATGCTCTGGCATTTGCTGATTTGCCTAAATATGAGCCATGGGAGCCTTCAGGAAGAGGACACAACAATAAAGAAGTGAACAATGAAAGTCATGGGCATGAGCAATCAGAACATTTGCTGTTGACTCAGAAATTTACTTTAAAATTCAAGGTACTTGAATGTGTGTCCATTAATATACAGGTAATAGGAATTTTGTATTAACTGGCCAGCAAACTAAAATTTCAGTAATTGGCTTCTTCACAAAGTAACTTGAGCATGCTATTTGACGGTAAGGAATGAAAATAATTAGCCTAATGAAAATAAACATGCCACAAATGTTCAGGTTTTCATCCTGTTAGTTTGAATAGACAAGGATTTGTATGGAAAACCATTAAGTATGGAATATAATCATAAAATGTTTCATGTGCTCTTTCTACTCCTGGCCAGTAATTGAAAATTCATTTTCCAACCTAAATTGCTTTTAATTCGTGTTTTAGAAAAGTAGGTAACATGAAAAATAATTATTGAAGATACAAAATGCTTATGGAAAATCTAGTGATAATACTTCTTTCCCAATGGCTGTAATACATACACTGTACTTATGTCCCAAATTAACTACTGATAAAGAGCTAAATTATAAAAATTTCAGGAATCATCAATGCCCTCTTCTCCAGATTAGTCAGCCACTTTTTCCATCAACAGCTGCAGTAAAGGCAATTAAAGAAAGATTCTAAGAACAGCTCTTTGATACAGTCAGTTAATCTGCTCACACCAGCAGCTTACATGTACTTCAAATTGTATTGAAACCCCTGAGATAGCAAGACTAAGGGCGCATTTTTTAATTCACAAATCTGGAATGAGAATGGCCAGAATGGAATGCATTCTGACCATTCTGTTCATTCTGCTCCGATGGAACGACATTCTGTCCATTCCGGAATAGGAATGCGGAATAGAAAAACGCTCGCATTTCACATTCTGGTCATTCTCATTCCAGAATTGTGAATAAAAAATGCGCCCTTAGTATATACCTGGAATACATTGTAATAACAAAGTCACAGCTGTTGAAAATGTTATGTAACTTGACATGTGCTTTTTAAACAGATCTTGCTAGTGTGAACATCAACGAAGGAGACCTTGAAATTCTCGAAGAAATTGGAAAGGGGCAATTTGGGCGTGTCCACAAAGGCCTGTGGAAGGGGATGCAGGTGGCTATAAAAGAGATGCCTCTGGGTTATGGTGAACCTGACCTGTCAGAGGTATTACTTTGTAGGTAAGCAATCAATGTGCAGGACAACTAAAGTTATAAGAAGTAAGAAAGTCCCATTATTACTGGGTAGCCTGTGGCACCCAATCAACAATTTACCACTTGTTTGCTGTTCTTTCCTCCATCAGGACTTGAAAATGTTCAGTGTAGTACAATAACTCTAAGCAATCTGTTTACCTTCCCTCAAGTATCCTAACCTATGTGTACCCCTATGTCAAAATTTATTGAAGGCATGCCTACTCTCTGCTTTTTATTATATCTAATGTGTAAGATTTGCTCATTGACCTTGTAAACAAGGGTATGATATTGTTTGTAGTGGTAATAAATTACTACGTTTTATTTTTACTAGCCGCCTGCGCCACCCAAATGTAATCCTTCTTCTGGGACATGTTATCACAGAAGATTCACTTCTTCTAGTGACCAACTATGTGAAAGGAGATAACCTTGCAAAATCACTGGGCCTGGCACGTGGCCGGAAGCACCAAGTATGTTGCATTGTAGTAATAGTTGCCAATTGAGGAAATGCTATGTAGTGTAGGGCCTGCTAAAGAGTACAGATGAGAATGTTAGCATGCAGTATACAACTCCAGGATCGATGACTTTTGGAAACAGGAATGCCATAGATTGTATACCATCTAATTTTTAGATATATTCTTTGTAGTTTTGTGTGATAATGAATACAGTTTTACTTTGAAACTGTAATAATTATTCTTTTTTCTATATACAGGCCCTTGAACCAAAATGGAACGGCTATGTTCTATACAATATATGCCAGGGGATGGCATATTTAAGTGAGAAGAGCATAATTCACCAGGATCTAAAACCTGCTAATGTAATGGTAAGTCATCCATCAACAAAACATAATGTATAAATGTCATCATAACCTGTTTGGAAACCAAATTAAGTCAAAATTTGCTGTGTCACACAGTCATTTTCGATGACCAACTTTTGAATCAGTAAATGATCAAAAGACAGAAACAATTAAAGGAAAAACATATTTACAAGGCTGTGCTCTAAGAAAAATGGAAGGTAGAATGAGCTCCGAATCTGACAAATACAGGGTACCCAGTATATGATTTTTATGCAAGGGCAAAAAAAGAAAGGCTCCACAAGCCACTGGGCAAACCTAGTTCCGCATCCCTGCATTTTAATCGAATATATTGTTCTTGACACTAGAAGTTTTCGGTAAGTTGTCCAGGCAATGGTTGCTCGAAGGTTGGATAATGTTATCCAGTGGATAAGAACTTATCCAGTGGATAATATAGTTTGTTTTGCCAACACTTATCCGCAGGATAGCATTATCCATTCTTTACACAACTGGGCCCTGTGCAGCAGTATTAAAACATGCACAGTTAACCTGGTGTAAACTGATGATATGTCAAACTAATTGATTAATGACATTTTCCACAATCCAGGTGGAACATCCAACCAATAAGGCAATTATCTGTGATTTTGGAGTAGGGAAGTTGATGGATGCAACTTTAAAGACTTGCAAAAGTGGAAATGCTGGCACCTTGGCTTACCAGCACAAAGAGCAGCTGCTAGGCAAGGCCCCATCACAAGCAGGAGATGTCTATTCCTTTGCAGTTGTAATGGTGGAGGTTTATACACGTGTGCCAGTTTGGCAAGGTTTCTCGTTGGTCCAACTTCAGAAAGCCATCATGGATGATGTTTACCCAGCATATGATAGCACAGTCATTCCAGCTGAAGCAAAGGACATTATCCGTGTTTGTTTTAAAAGTGCTGAGAAAAGGCCTAGCTTTGTTGTATTGTTAGAGCAAGTAAAATCTCTTGTCGGAGAAATAGACATCTGGTGACTTGATTATAATAATAACAATGTTTTTAAACAAGTGTTACGTCGCATACCAGAATGCAATGACATATGTATACGGTGTTGTTAAAGATACGACTATATTTACTGATTGTTGAAGTTTGTTTTACATTCTCTATCTCATGAAAATATTATTTAGCATAGTTACAGTTCCTGTTCTTTATAACAAGTGCAGAATCGTGATAGGAAGGTGTTTGGTTGGCTGTTTTAGGTAAAATGCCAGAAAAGGTAATTTTTCAACATTAAGTTAAAGTGTATATATCGGAAAATAGAAAATCATCAGTTAGAAACGATTTTGACAGTCAAGGAAAATGTCATTTATTTTATTGAAAAAGCTTGTTTGGTTCCTGAGATATTAACGTTTTTTAAATATGCAAATCAGGCAAGCTGTGACGTGCAACACAGACTAAAAAAAAAAATCACAAAACATTAGTTATTTCCCGAAACAAATCTTCCATGATCATGAAACATTGCATAATTCTTTTACTAACAAAAACGCATCTAATGATGTAATTTCTTTGTTACTATGACAACAATCTAGGTCCCAGTCCTTTCTTCCCTCTGCAACAAATAAAACGTTTTTGGCACTCTAAGACAAGATAAAACCGTTTTGTTTTGCATCATGGATAATGCCCACCACAGTTGGTGTCAGCTAACTAAGTTGTTTGCAAAAATAATCTTTGGGTATATGGAAAAAATTAAAATTTTCACTTTTAAGAAATAAAAGGCCTGGGACTGAATGTGTTGCTATAGCAACCTCAAAGTTTAAATAGTTGAACATGTTTCTATGATTACAATATTGGTGCCAAGTTTCAAGTTCGTCAAAGAAGTAGTTCAAGAGATAATTTTTATTTTGTTGTACTGGGCCATTTTGAATTCTGGTTTCGACGTGACAGCATTCCTAATTTGCATATTTTAAAAACGTTAATATCTCGGGAACCAAACAAGCTCTTTCAATAAAATAAATGATATTTTTCTTCATTTTCAAAAGCGTTTCTAACTGACGATTTTCTGTTTTCCCGATATATACACTTTAATATACATAAATAAAGCATGACTATTGTATGCTTTGTAGCAATGTTCATGGTCATATTTATAGTTCGGGAAAACAAAGATTTATCTTGTGAATGGCACATGTAAGAGTTTTACTGAATTCTCCAAAGAACTGTTGCTTCAGTAGTTGGAAGCTGTCTCTTACAGATCAAAATATCTTGTCAAAGAAATGTATATTTCCTTAGCAGAATCTAGTTCCACTTGTAACCCATTGGACTGCAGAAACTGGTTAGCCTCTTGCTTGAATGACAAAGGCAGGTACTCAAGGTCTTGCTGGAAATCATACTTCTGGTTAATGAAGGCTACATCATCCATGCATACCTTCACTGACATTTCCTCTCCACCTGCAAGACAAACCAAATGCCCTTTTTAGTTCAGGAAGAACAGCTGAAAATCTTAGCAGGGAATAGCATTAAGTGAATGTCAAATTAGAATGGTTTAAAATTTTCAATTTGTTTAAGATGCCTGATTTTTTTTGTATATCAACTTTCAGTTACTTAGAAGCAATAGTCACATTGTGCAGAATATTTTTTGGTCAATTTCAGCTTCTTTTTTTTTCTTGAAGCCAACTCTCTCGGCCAATCAGGGTGGTGCTACCAGTGGGGAAGTGGTCAGGTGACCAGTTTCAATACCTCTTGAGCAGAGTACTTTACTAACCACTCTTCCCGTTGTATTTGTTACACATATATTTTCATATAACAAATATACATAAAAAGGCAATTCTATTGTGGTGTGCTAGTGCAATTAAAGAATGATTTCACTACACTCTCAGAAGATCTAATGACCCAACTGTGAAATGTGAGCGAAAATTTAAGTCGCTACCCCGCCTAATTTTGTTGACAAATTTCAGAAATTCCTATGACTTGTGTGTGCTGTTTACGTCACTTGCTTGAACCGCATTGGAGACATTGTCTTGGTTAAATATTTCTTGCTGCAAATACATAAAATTACCACCAAACTTTTACGGAATTTCTGTTGTAACGACCGTTATTCGGCATTTTATTCAACAATGATCCAAATGCAAACGGATAGTTGTTAATTATATGCAAACAAGGGGCAGTTGCAATTCACCACCGAAAGTAGGCAGGGCAGTAGAAAAAAAGGGGGCGATGCAACAATTCAGAGAATTCAGGGCTGTTTCAAAGTTCAGTGATTTTCGTAGTAGTAATTATCCCTGAGAGCCAAATTAATTTTCTTTACTTGTGGATGGAGAATTTGGTGGTATATCAATTCAGAATTCTTGAGTACAGGATTGTCTGAATTCTCATGACCTGATTGCTTATAAAAAATAACAGTGTATTGATTTTGGGGAGTCAAATTGTAATCTACAATGGAACATGTGGTACCTTTCAGCTCTGGGAAGTCGTACAACTCATTGGGAATCCCATCTGGTCTATCTGTTTTTTTCTGGAACCTGATTTTGTGATTGTTCCAATCTTGCAGAATGTTCAACAGTTCTAATTCCAACAATGGCATGTAAACGTAGAGCAAACAAAGCCTGGGGCCAAAAGAAAGTATTTACTGATCAGTCCTTTATTTCAACAGTGCCTTCCTATGCTAGACCCTGCTAAAACATCCTAGTCTTTTTTATTGGAAGTTGAATAATAATCACTATATTACTGAACATACATTTGAAACATGTTTTCTCATGTGCCCCAACTTGCTCTGTTTTAGTGGATGCACTTCTGCTTATTGATTCCAGAGACATTCACAGGGTACTGTTTAAAACACCAGTGTGAATCCTCCCTATATTGACAATACATAATTTAGCCTCTATAGCTGACCACTATAGAACTATAAGACTCCAATTAACCTGTTGTAACTCAAACTTTATCATTTCCACTGAGTAGATCGCGTACAGATTTTCAACAGAATCTTTTATCTTATCTGATTCACATTTCTGCCACGAACCACCGCAAGCCAGGTTTGGTTAACAAAGGGTTAGGACATCCTCCAACTTCAGAGCTGGATACACAAATACAAAACAAAAACTAACACCCTGAAAAACTAACGAAAATTAACAAATGTAACTGAAAAGAAAAAATGCACATACACAAAAATTAAGTAAATATTCCTTCCATAATAATGTGTAATGTTACTTACTTATGCAAGCCATTCCCAGGATTCCACTCCCCATCAGATTCTAGTTTCTGTAGAAATCGAAACAAACAGTAATCAAACATTGAGGATACTGGTCAGGACCAGTGCAATTGTTAGTAAGATCAGGCCCATAGGGAGGGAAGCTGCAATGCGTGCATCTGCACCCCCCCCCCCCCAAGAACCTTGGAAGTGCACTCATTGTGGCAAAACAGGAACAGAAAAAGATAAAAGGAAATAGTATTTCATGAATTCCGACTATTTAAAGACAATACGGTCCTTTATAGGTTGAAGGTCCGCTATTTGTAGATTTCTAGTTATGATTTATTTAACACCATATGTGATGTTCTAGGTTTTTTCAACGATTGCTTTCATTCTAGCACAGTCAAACCATTTGTTAGGTTCGAAACACTGGTATTGCCATGATCAAAGATGTCCCTGTGAAAAATTTTTTCATCATTGATTACAGTTTCTGTTTTTGGAAAAATTAATGTTTAAAATATGTTTGAAATTAAAAAAATATAGTGGTATTATTTACGGTGTTACCTTCACTTTTGGCTGCCTTGTTTCCTATAAAGCCGCCTTCAAAACACAGGAAACGTTGTCTTAGACAATCTAATTTGTCAAAATTTTCTGGGGGAGGATACCCCCAGACCCCGCTAAGAGCTTGCGCCTGCAGTGCTCGCTGATTAGTCCCCATGGCACAAATACGCACCTCCCATACGAAATCCTGGCTAAGGGCCTGAAGATCCATTTTTATTAATGAGTTGACTTACTGGTAACCCTTTTACCCCAGTCAATAAGGAGAGAGAAAGTGAAATTTCATTGGTTGAGTCTGTAAATCAATCAAATGAATCTGTTTGAGTAGTTTTTTCACAGGGTGCTATGTTGGTCATGCCCCACCTAAATGAGTCAAATAATTTGTTAAATATTGCTTTCTTATGTGCTACATATATCTGTGTTAATATTCAAAATGGGGAAGTTCTTAATGTTTAGGTTTGCAATTAAAGATTTAATTTTTTAAGGATAAAAAATACTACTGTCTTGCCTTGAAATAAGAAAGCTTACCTTGAAGTAGTCAATCCAGAATTGCATCCCTCCTTCTCTGAAGTGGCGCCAAAAAGATTCTATTGGCTTTGAAAAAATAGCATAATAAGTAATTGTGGGACAACAGAAAACAGCTACATGCAACAAGAATGACACAACATTTGACACATGTATGTTTGCACGCTACCTGGTTTACAACAGATGATCCCTCGAAATAACTCTTGGCTCCTGCAAGTGAGTCAGAGTCATTTCTACGAAGGAACATTTGGCATCTGGCAATTACAGGATTCTCTGTGCCAGGATCGCATTGCACCCTCCTAGGACAAACTGAACAAAGAATGTTTCCTGGTTATTACACAGAAAAATGTTTCCAAATTTTAAGGAAAAGATAATACTAATTTAATAGAAATGTAAACAATATTTTTTGCTAACATATGATTCAAAACCTTTTCATGTACCAGGCCCCCTTAATGATACCTGAGATAAAAATCAAGAAAGCTCGTTCAAAGTAGTAAATAGATATAATAAATAGATATAATAAATTATTATGATCTTGTCCTTAAGACCATGTTTTTTTGGCCACACAATAAGTTTTAAGCTGAGGGCATTCAAGTGGCTGTGTCTACTTACTGCCACAAGTTTCCACTGTATCCATAAAAAATTTGCCTGTCAGCCAAGGGTCTTTGTTGGTCACAAATACATTCAGCCAGAGAATCTTCCTGCTGTAACCATCAATAGCACCATGAGTATAGAATCCCCAGTGCATCAACTTGTCATTCCCATCTATATGCCACACACTGTTAGGGCCCTTATAAAATAGTATACAAAACACAACTGTCAGTCATTAACCTTTCACTGTTAAATACTGTTTATTTCATCAACCAGTAGTTTGAAAATTACAAAATGTGTTCAATAAAGTTGAATTGTGGAACTGGAGGTTGTCTTTGGAGAGAGACATCAAAAAGAAAATAGTAAAAGAACAAATTTTTTGTATTATTTGCACAACAAACAAACACAAAAATAACTACTGCATTAACAGTGTTGGCGATAATATCACAGAAATTACCTGGTGTATAGATATGATTCAAGTATTCGGAAAATTACAATTTTTTAAGTCCTATTTTACTTAATATAAAACACAGAAAAGAAAGAACAAGGGAAAAAAAAA
>JAOEHV020133269.1:0-20901 GCA_025447995.2 Isaurus tuberculatus | reverse complement strand
GTTTCCTAATTTGAAAAAGTAATAGGATAAAGGAAAAGATTAATCAAAGATTTAAAGAGAAGCAATGAGATTTTTCTATAGTAGATATTATGTTACGCGGATACATATAGGTATATGTGTTACCCGTTTTTCAGTGTTAAGTTTCCTAATTTGAAAAAGTAATAGGATAAAGGAAAAGATTAATCAAAGATTTAAAGAGAAGCAATGAGATTTTTCTTTAGTAGATATTATGTTACGCGGATACATATAGGTATATGTGTTACCCGTTTTTAAACATTTTTTTTAAAGATTAAAACTTCTGTCAAATATTCTTGCATCTTAATTCAAACAAAAGATATTTTCAAATGATTAAAAGTTTAATTAAATTGACTGACGTTAGATGGTTAAACTTGAGATTGAATAATTCTGGACCAGCTCACAAAACATATCAGTATCTGATGTGGGCAGTTGGTTGTGTCCAATCGTGGATAGTTTATAGAACTAGCTTTAGATAGTTGTCTGACGAAGTGCTAACATCGGAAGTGTCTGCTCCTATAGCACTGTTTACAACGATGAGTTGTTTTGATTACGTGTTGAGCCGACCCCCTTCAATAGTTTTGTTAAAAAGTTATTCAACAAGTATGTTACAGAAAAGTATGATCTCAAACAGACTTTTATTGGAAAACATATCAATACCATCAGTTAGCACTTTCAGTTTCACTGGCGGAAAGGAACCTGCAAATGCACATTTTGAGATAGTGGACTTAGTCTTAGAGCAACCACACGTTTTTGAATTTATACAAATTGAGTTTACTCACGTTTGCAGACTCTTCTATGCGTGATTTCCTTAGAGGGGTCTTTGTAGTAGCCCTCTTTGCAATAATGACAGTGGCGTCCTGCTGTATTGTGTCTACAGTGGCGACAAACTCCACCACTCTTCCCTCCTGATAATTTAAACAGTTCCATATTGAACTCACACACCCTCGCATGAAGGTTGCAATTACATGCTGTGTTAAAAGAGAGAAAAAGAAAATAAAAACTTTATTTCAAGTCTGTAGATACACATATTTATTTCTGATCTCGATGGCAAAGGTTGAGTCAGGGTCAATAAATGTTGTAGGGCGTTTTGCTAAAATTAGTAGTAGCAGCAGGGAATTAATTACTTTGGTAAGTTCTAAAAAACTATTGAACGCATCGATCGACAACATTTTTTTGTTTTGTTTTACAACCATACACTGTTACAGTGACGAATCTGAAAAATCAAGAAAATATTGAAAACGTATTTCTAAAAAACGGTTTTATAATTTATACATTTCGTAAAACATTAAATTCCTTGCTGTGCCATTTATACATAACGCCAGCCAAAAATACTAGGCTGAACCTTGAAAAAGGTGGCTTGTGGCCTGATCTTCTAAGACTGACTGACCCTTGTCATGTTTGTGATGAAACTCAACACGATGAGAAGAA
This sequence comes from Isaurus tuberculatus, assembly GCA_025447995.2. NCBI lineage: Eukaryota > Metazoa > Cnidaria > Anthozoa > Zoantharia > Zoanthidae > Isaurus > Isaurus tuberculatus. The sequence continues at coordinate 19,455 of JAOEHV020133269.1, read as the reverse complement.
CGTTATACATGCTTTTCGCCTTTTTGGCTTTCTATGACAAAAGAGGTATTCTAGCACAAAAGTATATTTAGAACAAGTAGAATGAGCTAGCTCTGTAATGTTAATTAAATTGAAATAAAATGTTTCATTTTTTTCTGAATAGGTTTTAATGTTTTTTAATCTTTTCTATGATATTTATATGTTTTGTAGTTTACCAATATGAAAACTGTTTCGCCGATTCAAAGCAGAGTCACCAACATTGAAGCTCAAACGAAAATCTCATGATACTAAAAAAATAATGATCAATTATAAATTATTTTTAGATTGCTGTTATGCAGGAAGAAGATGGTTTACATCAACTGACGTATATATTTGGTTTAAATGGAACTCGCAGATTATTTATGACTGTCATCAGCTCTACAAAGCTCATCATACCTGCATGCCATGCCAAAAAAGTTGAATGTTCTCAAGGTATTTTATTGTGCTTTTCATTCCCACCTACATGTGGTTTAGCTCTAATTTTAAGCATATCAGCATATTAAAACTGCTGTGGTTTTTTTTATCTATAAGCACTTTGATCAAATAAAAAAGTGCTACATTTTATTTTTATTTCTTCCCAAACGCAAATAATAAAGTCAGTAAACGAAGAAAACGTGGCTCAACAACGTTGTTTAGATATTTGGCTTTTTCAGTATTTACAGATGCCAAACGAGTGTCATAAAGATGTGATCGATAATTCTAAATATTAGAAAGTTACTCACGATATTAATTGCTAGAACTTACTACTCAGGAAATATTTCGCTATTCAGTATTATTGCTAGTTAAAGCAAAAAAAAAAACAAAAACAGACTGACGAAATTATTTAATAATCCTAAAACTCTAGGTTCTCTTTCAGAACAAGCAAGTCTAAATTAAAATTACTTCGGATTCCTTTTGCGTTATATATGTAACACATTTCAAAGGAAGGAATGCGAAAATGTTGATTTACCAAGAAGTGTTTTTTTAACAAGAAGGAGTGTATGCTTCGAAATAGAAGCTCTTGGAATGTAGCTGGTCATCGTCCAACTTAATTTTTTTTAAATAAAAAAGACTAAATTCCAGAAACTTTTGTTTAAATTTTGAATAATTCAATTTAATTTAAAATATATATATATATAAAAAACATAAACACATTTAAAAATTTAATTGAATTCTTGAAAGTTCAGTTAAACAGCTCTTTTATGCCATACTCTTACGTCTTAATAACTTGCTTTTGGCTAATATAGACAGATTAAGCAATGCCAATGTCTATAAAGTTGTAAGAAAGTTGGATATAAAATAATAGTCTTCGCCAATGACTGCCATTTAAATTTCAAGATTTGTCCGGTGCGATGGGCACGCGACCGTAACATCACATGTTCTATGGTGTGTTTTCATACAGAGAGAATAGAACATTTATCAGATATAATTTTTTTTTTCATTTCCTAACGTTAATGTAATTTTTGATGGTTTGCGGCTAAAAAAAGTAATCATTTCAAGGGTAATTTTTCGTTCCTGTCGATAAAATCAAAGAAAGAAGTGAAAATTTTTAGACAACGGTAAAACCCAACGGAATTTCCGATTCGTACTTAATACATCAACACTTTTAAGTTACAAAGAAGAGCGAATAGTTATAAGAGCAACTTTAATCAATGAAAATTGTCGCTACTCTTGATGCGTAAGATTGGTTCAATTATTTTACCGCCCTTTGTAACAGATAATGAAGTTTTAAAGCCGTAAACCAAATAACGTAAGCGGCAGATTAACTTTTGTTGACAAAAACGACATGTTCTATTTATTCTCGCTTGTTGTTTTGTCCCTTTTTGTAGTAGTTTGCATGGCGATAATTATATAGACGCCATTCTGGCTATGTTTATTCATTGACTAAAGAGGTGTTTTAAACGAAGGAATAGAGCTAAATCAGCTTTAAATTGAGGGAATAATTTTAGGCGGACGAAAAAATAGATCAATTCACTTAAACAAAGAGAATAGCTTTGTTGTGGTTAATAACAAAGTTTAGGGCTCAGAAATGATTTGTCAAACCACCGGCAACGTAATCACCCGACTAATCATGTTAAGAGCAAACAAGAAACTAATAACTATATCGTGCTGTGTTTAAACGAACAGAAAGATTTTAACTCCTCTTCAATCATGGAACTAAAAAGAATAGCTGCTTAAGTTATCAGACATTCAGGGACCATTCATTTGTCAATTGTCTCCCTGGAGAAAACAGGAATCGTTTGCCGCCCCTTAAAATCTTATTTTTTGTTAGCTTATGTCTTAGCAATCTTCCAAAATGCACCGAAGAGAAAACATTATTTTTATAATCCTCCTGAGCCATATTATAAGTGCACCAATTTCCTATAGTTTCCCATTTATATAACGTTTTTATTACTGCACCCTTTCCGCTTTGAAACTTCTGTTATTAATCAAACATAACCAAGTTTATTTAAAATGATACCACAATCGAAGTGACAGAAAAAGGAAAATAAAAAAAAAGATTTATCAAAGTGGAATTTTAACACAAATTTTATGTATTTCTTTTTCAAAAAAGGATTATTTTAGAATTTGCATTTGTTAACAGTTATTTTTTATAAAGGTTTATATTATCTGGCTCGGTTAATTTATTTCTATCAAAAATTAATTAATTCTGTCAAAACAAAAATTACGAAGGAAATCAAAGTAAATATTTTATTCCTTTCGACTCTACCTCACTCACCTACACAGGTGTTTGCAAAATTTTCTGTAGCTGGTCGCCAAGGGCGATCGTTAAAAAACGGCTTACAACGCGCACAATCTGGGCCAGCGGTATAATGTTTGCAATCACACACGGGATAACCTTCCCTGTCAGTAATACAGCGGGTTGCATGGCCATTGCAGTGACACAGACCACCAACAGCCAGGTCTGATACAGCGTAGTACTGTGTCTCTTGCGGTTGAAAGCTCGACGTTGTCCCAATTCTGTTGAACACAATTTTAATATCTGTAGCAGTTATCCACTCTTGAAGAACGTGACTGTAGTCCAGTTTTGTTCTTGAGGGTCGCCCCTCTAGGGTAGTGAAGGCAATGCGACCCCCTTGAAGTGGCTTGATGAGGTGGGCATTTGTGCATAGAGCTTCTTGCTCATTCTCTCGACTGACAATACCTTTATTACTTCGACCGTACATACCACGGCAATCACTTGAGTAAAACTGGTATGGCCTCCATGTTTTCCTAAAATCAAGCGATTTATAGATAGCCATAGAGTTTGGTCTGATAGAGCAAAACTGTAGACTTATATAGGTTATATCATAACTCTTGCCAAAAGAAAGAGTTAAAGAAACATTGTCTAATGATTGAATGGGGTCTGCTTGCCAGCAAGTAACGTTGTTTTCATTGTGAACATCAGTCAAGTATTTTACGGGGTGTGCAAGCCTCTCAATTCTCCCATCACACACACCGCACGTTTTTTTCCCCATAAAAGAAGTACAAAATTTTCTGGGAATCGTTCCACAGGTATGACTAGCTTCTATCACCTTACCATGTGCAATGTTGTGAAATTGTGGCCGACAAGGCTGGGGCTGATGATATTCGTTGTAGCAGGAGTCCTTGTAGCCCTCTAGTGTATTTACAACACAAGTAAATTCGCAATATAAAAACCAAAACAGGGTAAAACGTAGGGACATTGATCTGTGAAGTCTCTCGCTTATCATAGTTGAACAAACTTGTTTCTAGCCGCGAGGAAAGTAAGTAACTCGTGTCTAATCGTGTTGTTGCCCGTCACTTTTAGATTGACGGAAATGCCTGTAACTTATCCCAAACTTGTCTCTCGGAGCTAAAATTGTACACTAATAGCTGACAAATACTACAACAAATGGGGGCCAATCATTCCCAACGACAACACAGAAATTGTAATCGACACCTCTTTAAGAACGCTGGACTTCTTGATTATATTTATGGCACGTTGGGCTTGTTCGTCTGTATATTAAGTGCTTGAAGTAATACTCGTCCGGATGTTAAAACGTAGTTAGTTTCTGTGGAACGCCTCATCAATCATTATCAAGAAAGTGTGGGAACATCCGACCAAATTTCGTCCGGTTCGGAGACCTGTTTAACAAAAATGTGTTTATACTTAGCTATGCGTATAAGGTGAACCTACAATTAATCAACTATTGTTAAGCATTCATATGGTAATACAGGTTAAAAAAGCAAGCAAAGTTTAGACCACATTGTCATAAACCACTACACCTTCTTCGCAGCGGCCGCAGCGAGGTAATGGAGTGGAACAAAAGGGTTTTGTGGAAATTAAATCTTTCCTTTTAGACTGTCATTGCTCTTAAGCATCAAAGGAACTAATTCAAAACATAATTTTTTGTTTTTGTACTTATGGCGAACCAGATGGCATTTAGAGAGGGTTATCTTAATTTTTATCCACATGCACCCTAGCGTTTGCGAAAGGTTGAAACTTCATTCCACTCGGTTTTAAAATTGTTTGGTTTTTTTTAACTTAAGGAAGCATAAAAAAATATTTAAAACGACACTTGTTTAGAAAGAGCACGAGTTTTCTTCAACAGTGAGTATGCTTGTTCCTGTAAAGCATAAATTGTAGTCTCCTTATCAACTCTTTGGATCGGGTGTTAAGTTGCACGAGCGCATTTATCATTTTCATTTGAACAGTTGTTCGAGTGATGGGTTTTAAAATAAGTCACCAACATACGTGATAATGCCACTAATCTTCTTGCCATTTGGTTAAGTAATAATAAGAGATTTGAAGAACATTGAACGTCTAAAAGTGTAATTCTAAACAACTTAATGACAGGTTAAAAAATTTGGAAATGCAATCAAAGTTTGTGGTGAGAGCTGTTTCACATACTTGCCCGCTAAAAGGCTGTAGCAATTTCATAAATCATGCATATGTCATTCGTTAGTACTAAGAATGGCGGCTTATGTCCTCACAACATCCATCTTTCTGTCAGAGCTTCTCCAATTGCAGGTGGAAAAGAAATATAAAATACCATGCATCATGACCGCTTTGACACAGAAAACCACAAATTCCTTGTGCTCTCGTGTTTCGTACATATCAATAACCTTTTCACAAAACATTTTGACTTGGATTTTCAAACTTGTTTCCTCGATTATTATTCTAAAAACAAAATGTTGTTTTCCACTACTATTTGCACAGTAGGCGATCAGGTTGAAACTGCCTCGGGAAAGCGGGGGTCATACGAGTTTTGTATTTCGTTTTAATTCGACATCAAGCCAACATAAGAGATAACCAGGTTCTTAACAAACAATTTACCAGATTAACTAACGAGGCTGAAATCGAATAACTACAGCCAATCATCCGCGTACTTTCATCACGTTCAAAATTAGCATCTTTGATTTACGTTGAATATTTCTTGTCGGCTTGCATATTTGACCATATTTAAAATAATCTTGGTGAGATAGCTCTCCATGACAAATTGCCACAAAGATATTAAAAAATTGCGCTCATGTTTTCTTGCCCTTCAGTTTACCCCATAGAAAGTGTAATAATCACAGAAAACTAATTTTGTTTGTTGACTTGTCAATTTGTTTTTCGTCAATGACTTTGTTCCGTCTCTGAGTTTTCTCAAGTTCTTGTTGTTTTTCATTTTTATATTAAAGGCCCCAGGTGAAATGCACTGTTTAACTATATAATCCCATAACATTGTCGTGGTAATAAAATAAGCGCTAATTCCCGCCCAGTGATTGTCAACGTTAACCAAATTGAGATAAAACAAAAGCTGTTCAACATAAAACTTCATAAAAATTCTAGAGGCCTCACAAAGATTGCCTCCCGTCCCGTATCTTGCAAATCAACAGCGCGAGAAAACTGCTGTTCTATAGAGCAAATTACCACAGCATTGCTAGGTTTGTGGGTATATAAATAATGTAATAAATATTAATAAGGGAGACTTCAAAACGTAATAAAAAAGTATATTTCAAAAATCACAAAAAAAAAAAAAAGCACACCATGCAGAGTTTGGCCTTAGAAAACATATAAAATACTTATATAAACTTGTAAAACCTAAAAATATGCAACTAAAAATTTTACAACTACTTTGTTAGCAATTTCAGCAAAATTGAAAAATAACATGATTATCAAGCTTTAATTAATAAGGGTTTGTCGATAATGATAACGATCTTAACGAAATTCAAAATCAAGATAATATAAAATGGGAATATTTACAACATGTGATGAAGCAAACCTCGCAAACAAAACATTATAGAGGGAAAAAAAGACAAATTACTTATTGCAGTTTGTAGGAAAGAAGTAAGGTAATGCTCTCTATATCTGACGGTGTACACGGCCAATCCAAGGGATGTCTGCTGGCAATATGTATTGATTTAGATTAGTTGATAATAACAAGTTCATGCAGTTTACCAAGATAAAAGCACAAAAATATGCTGCAAACAATCAACAAGTGTGTTCATTCATTGTAATTAAAGACGCTTTTAAAAACAGTTTATTTAGGCCAACCCTATTTCTATTTTTTCTTTCCCATCGCCCGACCGATCGACCCAAAAACATCAAAAAATCATTTAACCAGCAAAAGTTATAAATATATATCTTACATTTGAGAACAACTTGAGACCGTCAGTTTTCAGTTCAAAATTTATTCATTTTAGATTTATCTTTTAGTCTAGCTTTTAGAGCAGATATGATTGGCGTCATTCCATTTTTTACCAAAAACGTTAATAATTTTAAACTTATATCATTTCTCGTTTATTTGTGCCTCGGAATTTGTAGGTCCGCATCACAACAGATGATACTAAACTTTTTTGTTTGAAGTAAAAAGCAATCAGTGCTTCTGATTTTATAAAACTTTACAAATAAATAAAATAGATTTATCAGGAAAAAAATCCAGCTTCTGGGCATATGTTCCTTACCGTAAATAGAAGCATTTTGTGCAGTTCAGGCAGTTTAGTTTGGTCCTTGTCTTTAGTTGGAATAGATTTAGTAGTGCATGCTGACACAATGACATCAAAAATTAAACATTTTGTTTTTGCGTTTATCCATGATAATTATCCTTCTTTTTTGAATACCTCGCATTCAATGAAACTTGCTTGAACGGCTCTTGCTTTCATTTTAACTATTTAAGGTCGATAAAAATAAAACTTTGCGGGCTGATCTCCAGGTTTCTGAAAGGTCTAATTTGCATCGCATTTTGTCATCAGCCTTTATATCCAAGACTAAATTCTCAGCTCAAAACTGTAAAGTTTTGGCCGTACGAGATCTTTTTTGTTTTCAATAATGCGTACATTAAGTAATTTACGCTGGACGGAACCGCCGTATTTCCATTATTGAACTCAAATTTTTTTGTTTGTTTTTTTTTATCCCCGACCGATGGACCGTTTTGAATAATCTTGGCAGAGAAGAAACAAAAATAAATATAAGGACCGCCTTATCGTAGTTGATAAAGTTACTCAGTATTAATGCCATGCCATTAACCATACAATCAAAAATACTGGCTATTGTAGCTTTTTTTAAAGCTAGTTTTCACTGGCGAAATTAATACCACATTTGATTTAATCAATCATAGAACTATCGGTGCAAATACTAAAATAGACACTAGTTTCTCATAAGAAGGGCTAACGCTTGAAACGTCAGATTCTTAAATACTTAAGGCGTAGTTAACATTTCAAACAAATATTAACGTGTCTCACAATAGTTTTTTAAATACTTTTTTAAAGAAGTATAGCTTGGCAAAAGACCGGCTTGATCATCTGTAAAGCTAGCATGCGCCCACAAGTTGTGTTTAGTTCGTCTTTAGATAAGAGTGATATAAAACTCGGCACACTTCTGAAGTTAACACGGTCAATAAATATCTGCTTTGTTTCATGTTCGTTTTGAATTGGTTGGGCAAACTCGGGGCCCGGGCTTCCTCTGCAGGAAAATTTTGAAATTCATAGCTTCTAAAAATTGCCGTAAATGTGTTGAAATTTATAAATCTTAATAAAAGATTGTTAATACTGTGCGTTTCTCTGGAAGTTTTTTGTTTTGTTTTGTTTTGTTTTGTTTTGTTTTTACGAAAAAGTGTTTTTGTAATAACTACATCTATATATATATTATTGTTTGAGTTTTATTCAAAGCTGAACAAAACATTCTTTTCTAAAACAGTGATGCAAAAGTGATGCTGGCCTAAAGAGCCACTTGCGTGCTCATGGACAAACACAAAACACTTGAAGAGATGGCCATGCATCTTCTGTAAAGAAGAGGCAGTTATAATATATATATAATCCCAAACTTTATAGTAGAACAATAAAGAAAAAAACTAGAAGAAGCTGCGATATGTCGTCACCACTTGGCACTGCGCTGTTTTACCTTGTGACGTCAGTTGGACGTTGCTTTTTTATCTTAGAGAAAAAAAGTTTGGAAGGAAAGTTATAGTAAAAAATGGTTCAAAGGCTGAATTTCTCAGGATCGTAGCGAAGGACAATAAGACTACTTGATCAAGAAAAGATTTCACTGAATGTGGAAACCCGTGTCAGTAACTACTAATCAAGAATTTATTTCAAGTTTTATAAAAAACGATAAGCAAAAAGGAAATTGTGAAAGTCATAGATTATTCGAAGTAAAGTATTTCAAGACAAAGAGAAAATGACATTATTGTGTTAAATAGGAGTAACTTAGTAAGAAAGGTCTTCTGATTTTAGAAGTTTGTGGCTCAGGTGAGTACGAAAAGCGGAAAGAGCTGTTTTGTCTGAATGCATGATACCACGTAGGGTTTGATAAAGACCTATTGTTCTATGCGCAAGGAGCCGACCCAAACACACATGAATTGTCAGCTTCTCCCATGTCTTACAACTTGGTCAATCGCATTACCATACCATTAGTTCACTTGCAACGCTAAATTAAGTTTTCAAGAGCCTTGCTTAAAGATATATTTAGTATAAGAACCACAGAAGTTAGTTTAATTTAAGTGTTGGACACTTAAAAGCTTGTAAGATACCAAATATACCTAATTTCTCCAAGTCAGCGACTGTGGGAAAATTTTATTCTGATGCACACATGTAAATCATTTGCTATACAGTTTATGGCGAAAGACTTTCTTTATTCAAGCCGTGGTAGTTTGTTTGTTTGTTTTCTAACAAACAGCAGCGTTCGTGTCACGCCGCTCACACGAAGACGAAACTGATGCTTCATATTTATAAACGGATGTATAAATACTAAAAGAATCGCGTGAACCGGTTCAGATGATGCTGTTCAAACCACCAAAACGTTGGTTGTTGGTTTTCTTTTCCTTTTATTGTTTTTGTTCTTCAACATCGAGTATTTTTTTTCTGGTTTTAGGCAAATAACGAAAAGTAAAAATTCCTTAAAAATGACACTGAGCTTGGATGATTTAGGGGTACAACTGAAGTCCGGCTAACGTAGTGAAAAAGAAACTAGTTAAAAACATAAATAAATAAAAAAGCAAAATAAAAACTATCGTGAAACACACGCAATGTTTACATACATGTATACGGAGAACTGCCAGTCATGCTTTTCGTTTTATATTGAGCATACAAGATGTATCAAAGGGTTTTTTTTTCAGTGTGTTAAAAGCCATAAATTTTAAGAATTTGAGAGGGTTAAATATGTTTACATGACCAGGCACCGACTAAAAAGCAAAGCCAATTGATTAAATGGCTGCCGACTAATTCATGGTCAGAACTAAGAGCTTGCAGACGTTTTTGCAAAAAGGGATCGATGAAGGCAGTTTTAAAACTGTTGAACAAATTGATCGTTAAACTTTCGGCTATGGATTTCACTGAAACTTTGTTCTATAGGAACAGAAAAACAGCTTTCTTTTCCATTTAACGCCGGTAATTCAGACTATATATTGTTTTTGTTAGCCATAAAGATTTCCGCTTTATAGTCCAAACATCATTAAAGTGTTTTAGAAAAACTGTATTTTCAATTGAATTGAAGAAAAGTATTTTCTTACGTACTTGTAATCAACAGAATAGCACGGAACTAAAATCCGTTCGTAATAAGCTCCCTCAAGTGCTTTAAATAAAAATGAGTTTAAACTCAGTTTTTTAAAAAAAGCTACTTATGATATCCAATTAGCAGTATAGTGAAAAAACTTCTTTTCTACAAGACAGCTCCAAAACGTTGTTTTAGAGTTTTGAAATAGTAACAGAGATGATTGGCTTGAAAGACGAAATTGTGATTGATCCCAATGAAACGTTTTGGTTCTAAGGCTCATTAGAGGAATGTCGCTATCAGTGTTTTTATATCTATTTAGTTACTGAAACAATGTTGAAAAATCGTTACCTCCTGAAATGGCAAGAAGTAGAACTTTTTGACTTTCAGCTTGCAGCTCTATGTTATTCTCTTGTCTTCTCAGTAGTAGCCATCTTCCTGGGAGGCTACTTGCTGGTAAAATGACCCCTGAAACCTGCTTTAGTCTTTATACGCTCTTGTTTAACATTTAGTTTGCTAAGTAAATACTCCACAGGAAAGAGTGAACGCCAACAAAGCCTATAATATCCATACGAACTTTGCAACTTAACCCCTCACTTTACATTGGTTTGAATTACTGGCAGCTTGGCTCACCCGCAAATTGGTTGCTTAACGCGCCCGATGAATTCTGGTAATTATTCTTGAAGCTCTATGTATCTTGAACCTGACAGCTTGGAACCTTTGAATCGATCCTTAATTCTTTCAGAAAGAGAATCGGACAAACAGAAAAAAAGAAAATGGAAGTCTTGACCACCTTGAAGCTCTGCGGGGCAACACTGATATTATTTGCGTGAGCACGATTAATCACATTCACGATTCGAAGTCATAAACGTACAAGATATTCTCGAGTGAAAGAAAAGTTACAGCGCTTTTGATATTGTCTCTGTGCCGCTTTTAAGCTTACGATGGTACACTTGATACACCATAGCCAGTGAGTTGTGGCATGTGTTTACCGGCATTTTGTGGCCTCATTACTTGAATATGTAGCTCATACTCGACCTTTATTGCTTGTACAAGGATAAGTGAGCTATTCTTCAATCCTTCTGGGGTATTAAGGCCATGACGTCACCCATATCACGTTTCCTTGTGGCAATATTAAGGGATTGAGAGAACTTTGTGGAGCGATTGACAAACATTTCTTTTAATATCTTTGGCGCGACGAAGCAAGCACTTATGTGATGAAAAGCAACTCAAGAGTAGAGCTTAACTCAAATTCTAAGAGGATAGTTTCCGGCCATAAATAATTATCAAAAGCGACCTGGTAGCCCAAGCTGTATTTGCGTTGTAGTTTAAATTTTCTTATCAACAGATGGAGTTTGAGACTTTGTAAAGAAATGTTCTATTCTAATTTGAACCACTTGTTTTCAATGGCCGCATTATGAGTCAGAAGGATTTTGAATAACTTTTGCAAATACAAAGAAAGTATAAGTTATTCGACCTCCAGCAGCTTGATAGAAAGTAATTAAATATTGAGGCAAGGAAAAGCAAATTGAGTGCTTCCTTTCTTGGCCCCCCAGAGTGTGTGTCGTGAAACTGGACATCTTTTTTTAAAATCGAACTTCCTGTAAAACCAGTGCCGTTGTATAACACGTAACTCATAGTTTGTTCTGAAAGTTTTGTTAAATTTGCCAGATTTTAATCAAAAAGCGCATTTGTCAACAACTTTATTGAACAAAATCACCAACACTTTCATTCATTTAAATCAGAAAATGTTAAATTGGGTTTAAAACGTAGATAAAACAAGTTCAGTCATGACCAATCACATGAAACAAAGTTTCACTGAATTAGCGTATAGGAAAGAGAAAGAACTACATTACAAATTAAAATACATCGTAAAGAAGCCGTGGCTCTTGGGCAACGATTGTGCGATATATCTTTTTGCGAAAAAAAGGCGAGACCATGAGTAAAAAAAGCAACAAAAAACACCGTCTCGTTGCCGCAAACAAAGTGTCGAAACTTGCTCCGTATACTGATTTTTTCACAGGAAAATTTGTCGTTTAGCTTGCTTTATAACGCCCTAGTAAAAGTTGTTTTTTTTAAAATTATTGTTCCTCTGTTATTCCGTGTTGGTGTGATAGCCAATCGCGATAGAAGAACGATCGAAACAGTAAATTTTTATGTTTTATATACGGCGACGAACAGAAATTTTTCTGCTGATTTATATTGGAATTGTTTCGTTCCGTTGTGTTCTGAGTTGCTAGAAATTGGCTCTTCCCGTTGTCTTCTGCCCGCGACAACAATTTCGATTCGGTTTCTTTACTCAAAGAGCGTCCCCATCTGATAAAATTTCAAACAAACAAGATCGAGACCTTTGAATGCTTGGTCAAGCAAGCCTCACATTTAATCATAGTGACACGTGGGTAGACAACGTAAAGCGTTAGTAAACGCGGCGCACACTATTACAAGCTTGCGTATTGCTATAGCGCACACCCTCTTTTTATCTATAATCATACTTTCATCTGTAATAGCGCTTTTCTACAACCACCGATAGGTTTGCTTTTAGGCAAGCTTGCAGTATTTGATAAATGGTCTGAAATAAAACGATATTGTTCTCATACTACGTTTTTTCCGAACTTTTCGATGTTTTTACCAATTTATCAAATGTTGTAATAAGTTCGGTTGCCTTCTCTTCAATGTTTTACAACTGAGCATGCAAAAACCTTAGCAGAGCCGAAATACATTTACAAAATTGGTAGCAATTGAGTTTTGCTACTGATGATCAGTCCCTGATTTTCTAAATGGTATTCAGTTTATTCATAATTGTAATAAAGACTAGGAAGGCTTATCCTTTTGTGTGATGCTGGTAATCAAGAATCGAATATCATCTCACGTCTTGAATACATAATTTTTCTTGAAGTATGTAACCTAAATGATGAAGAATTCGGGATTTGTTTGCCTAAACTCGAAATACAAAATTGTTTGAAGCCACTTTGCAAGTTGATAGAATATAAATTGGAATGCAGTCCAAGGTAATCCCAAATCCGGAGTGTACGACAAATGTCCACTTCAAGCATCATTTTGGTTGAAAAATCAAGTCGGCTTTACAAAGTACAACGGGTTTTTAACGAAGCTCAATGAATTATTGTCATCCGAGCTCTTTCTTCATGCGATCATACCATATTCAGAGTTTGCCTGAAGTATTATTGATGCAAAATTTGAAACAAACGTTCAGATAAGCAATGTAGGAGAAAATTTTGAAGAAAAAAAAAGTGCTCAAACCCAGTCTTAAGAGTCAATAATGCTGAAGGAACACGTCAATTTATTGTTAGATTCCCGTACGATACATGTAGATTAAATACGTAACAGGTATATGTTAGAATCATTACAATAAAATATTTACCTTAGTTTTGCATTGACTGCATCATTCGTTTTCAGGAAATCAAATAGCCGAATGTTTAGCTGTTTCAGTAGCTGTTTATGGTTCTAAGGGCATCTGAATGTTTTTATATTCGATATCAGTTATTCGATTGGACTACAGCACACACTTACGTCAATGCCATTTGAAATGGGCTTGACGGATAGCAAGTTTAAAAGCATTTTGGAAGGTTTTCTAATTTTTGTGGAATTCGATTTGTTAATTTTTAAATCCGAGTTAAACCGTGCAAAAGCCTCTTACGATAGACAAAGACAAATTCAAATTGAAAGGAATCGAGAAAACTCTTTTGTTTTTTTTTAAATCAAATTTTTGAAAAAAACACAAAAAACAACAACAGCAACAACAGCAGCAACAAACATCGAAGAATATACAAAAGAACCATCATCAACAAACTGTTTAATTTTAAAATTTCCAAGCTTGTTTTGTTAAGTGCTCGTGCAATAAATTATAAATATCAGATTTATATTACAGATATATGGGCTGTTCTTATTTATAAACGGTAACTAAAATTATGATTCGTTGTGCTGGCTTTAGTAGTCCAAATTATCATTACCGAGAGTCAACTCAGTCTGTTCTTTATCATCTTCTGTCGGAACCAGAACTTGTTTGTTACTTATGCCATGCTGATGAGTCCTTTATATTTTATTTTTGCTAGCCCTGACATCTGTTGATCAGACTTAACAAGACCGTAACAGCAATCGATGGCTGTTAACATTCAGGTGGTAATGTCCGCTAGCAATACTTGTGATTATCATTCTAGCCACATCCCACAAACATTACGAGTTAACTGTTTTTCTTCTTCTTGTTTTTCACTCTTGTGTATTAAACTTTGTAAAAGCTAGATCTGCAACAAAACTGAAAATTCTTTCATCGATTTAACTTAAGATTAACTAATTTTTTTTCTTGGAATGAGCATAATAGGGATTAAAAGTTCTCGGTAGCTTGAAACCCAAAAAATGGCCGAAAAGCATCTGGGAACATAACTTTGATAAAGAGCAGCTGGTATAGATTTTTGGAATTCACTTAGTATATTCCATTTTCCTGTTTAGCTTCGTTATTCTGCTGATCCCTCGTGCGTGACACGGGCATTTTGTCAAATAGTTAGGTTAGTGACATCAATCGGAGTTAATTTGCTTTTAATACTTTTAGTTAAACAATATAAACCTTTAAACTTCATCTTATGAATAATAAACATACAATTTTTATAATTTTTACGTAATCACAGGAAGAATTCGAAACAAACTTAGTTGCTTCTTCAAGAAACCCTTGTATATATTTATATGGTTTTTTAGAAGGCTTTTTCAATATCATACTGATATCATACATAGATCACTTTTTACGTAAGTAAAATCAAGCAGTTCTAATGCTTTATACAAAAATGTCAACAATTGTTGATTAAAACGTGAAATCAAGTCGTACCTTGATTTCCTAAAAGCAAATTCGCAGAGTCAATTTGATTTGAATTTATGGTTTCTCTGGAGCACAGTTTTGCCTAATGTTGCCCTACGTCGCCAAATGTCGGCCAGTTTGACGACTTTTTAACAAATTCAACCATTGCTGCCAATGGAATTTTTTTTATCATTAGGATTTGTTTAGTTGAACTCCTAATTGCTTGATGATGTCTTCAATACTTTTGTCGAAACCCTTGAGTGTCTCACTGCAAAGCACAGTAAAAGGTCTTTCTGCATGTTAAGGTTTGTTCATGATGGAGATGTTTTTCCCACCAACCAGTACGTGACAACTTCACCTTTACCCTGTCAGAGACAGACCGTTTGTTATTGGTTACAAATAAGAAGACGGGCAGTAATAAAATCTCATTCCTTACCTAATATATTTTCTCGGAAATGGGCAAAACTTACGTAGAAGGAGTATTGATAACTAAGGGAAATAGCTTTCATCACCAGGTGCTGATTTATTTCCTCCAACACTCTTTTTTTACACAAACTGTCAACAAGACTAAACAAAGAAAAGAACCAGGTCGACATTGAAAACAGAAATAGAAAGGAAATGACTACAGAATATGTAACATTGGCATTGAAAATGGCAACGACAAAATATATATTACAAACTAATTTTCTTTGTTGTGAAAGTTTTTAAATCAATATTGGAAAAACTGCGAGTGAAAAGCAAGTCCGAGGTCTAATATTGTGAGCTGAAGACTCCTTTAGTTGAAATTTAACATGCTCGACTTTATGTTATTGTGCCTTTTTGAGGGAGATATATTTTTAAAAAACTATTGAGTTACTCTGACAAAGGGATAACGCTTGAAACTGCAGCTTTCTATTCTACTTACGAGTTACGATGAAGATTTTAAACCGTTTCAACTTAGAGTCAATCAAATCGAGTGTCTTTTAAGGAGAGTAAAGAAAAAAACTGACTAAGCATAAAAGAATTAAGGAAATCAATACATTTATTTAAAGGACTGCCAAACTATATAGTCAGTGTTTAACAAAGAAAACAAAAACATAATTAAATAGTTTCGTTAAGTTGCCTTGTAGAAAGTTATCCAAGATGATCTTGGATGCCAGAATCTTATGTCCGGATTTCTTTGACTGGGTCCCGGATTCCGGACTTCACATATAAAGTTTATCCTGGATTTCAGAAAAAAATGTTATGGATTTTACCTTACACGACCGCAAAAAAATTCTCTAAAGACTGGTAAGTTTGTCTAAAAGCATATTTATACCTTCAAGAAAACTTTTCCTCTTTCTTCTACAACATATCCTCCAATTCGGTCGAGACAACGTCTGCTTGCTTCACTAATGTGAATTCGAAGTGCTGAAATTAGAATTAAGAAACAGGTTAAATAATTGGCATTCAAACAACGTTAACTAACAATTCCAACTAGCTTATACATTATTATTATTATTATTATTTCATAATTGTAATTTTTGTCATGGTATCACTATTCTAGCTTTTTGTTATAGTTTTGATTCCTACGTTAGAAACTTGGCAACTACGTCTTAAGTAAGATTGTGATTTAGCAATTTCAACTTAGACCTAAAGTGCTTCCCTGAAAAATAATTGGTCCTCCTGTTTTTACTGATTGATATTATTCTACCATTTTGTTAACTTTCGATAGACACTATCAACTACGCAGTTGTTCTTTCTGAATTTTCTTGATGTTCAAACTTTTTCATCATCAAATGCATTAATCTACTATTACTACTATTACTACTACTACTACTACTACTACTACTACTACTACTACTACTACTACTACCACTACTACTACTACTACTACTACTACTACTACTACTACTACTACTACTACTACTACTACTACTACTACTACTACTACTATACTACTACTACTACTATTACTACTACTACTACTACGACGTTACTGAAGATATGATGGGATTCCTACTTTCATTACAGCAAAACAAAAGCTATCCTC
This sequence comes from Isaurus tuberculatus, assembly GCA_025447995.2. Lineage (NCBI taxonomy): Eukaryota > Metazoa > Cnidaria > Anthozoa > Zoantharia > Zoanthidae > Isaurus > Isaurus tuberculatus. The sequence continues at coordinate 2,730 of JAOEHV020133269.1, read as the reverse complement.
GTTTTTTTTAGTTTTTAAAGTTGTTTCTTTTTTTTGTTCCATGGTATTATTTTTCGTTTCGTTTCTTGGCTTTTGTGATACAACTGATTATTATTATTACGTTATGCGAAAACTCTCATATTTATAATAAAGATCAAATTCAAAAATTAAAAATAGTTACTTATATTTAATGGGCTGCATGTATATTTCTTCGAAATTGAATAATATTTCAGATCACTATATTTAAAATATTTTTGCAATGATTTTAACAATTTTGAAAAAAAATCTTAAATATGGAGAATCGTTACTATTCATTAAAGAAAGAAAATAAACTTTAAGTTTAATTTAACCTTAAAAAGCTTCTTAGGAGCCTCTTCGTCCTCGTCGATTTCAGTCTCTTCAGCAGGTAGAACGTCCTCTGGTATCTCAGCAAGTTCTTCATCTTCAATTGCTAGTTCATCCAACACATCATCTTGCTTACGTTCCATCTTTGCTTTGCATGTATAGATCATCTTCACCAGCTGCCATGCATTTTCAATATTTTAACTCTAGGTTGAAATGTTTAGTAATCGTACTTATACGTATATATAGAGTAAGAAGCTGACGTTTAGAACTTCTTTAGAGAAACACTATCTTTTACCGAGTTGGGGATAGGGCAATGCTCGAAAACCCAGCTTTCTTTACTAGTCTATACGTACGCTAATCAAGAGTTCATATTAAATCACTTGTTTTACCTTCTCTCCAACATACTTTAAAAGTTTTTTTTTCAAAAATCTATTTAACAAATGTTTTTAACCAATCTGTTTCTTTAAAAAGCTGATGCCTGAAGTATTTTCAAAAGTTTGAAGTAAAATCCAGTTTCCCTAACGTAAAGGACAGCAATGTTTTATAACTTTTTCAATTCTAATTATCATTGCTGTTGTTCTTACTTTTATCAAAATTCATTTTATTACTATTCTTTATTCGATTTTTTTAAATTTGAAGGAGTGGTATTGCTACTTTCTGAATCAACACGCTATGTTCCAAAACCTTCTGTGCCTAGACTTCCAACATCATTAACGTCATCATCATCATCATCATTATTATTTTCATCATCATCATCATCATCATCATCATTATTTTCATCATCATCATCATTATCGTTTTCATCATCATCATCATTTTCATCATCATCATCTTCATCATCATTATTTTTCATCATTATCGTCATCATCATCATTATTTTCATCATCATCATCATTATTTTCATCATTATCATCATCATCATCATCATCTTCATCATCATTATTGTCATCTTATCATCATCACCATCACCACCATCATTTTCATCATCATCATCATCATTATTTTCACCATCAGCAATATCATTATCAATTAACGAACACAGAAGACCTTTAACCCTTAAATACATATTAAAAACATCGCTGTACCATTTCTAGGTGCTTGTGATTTCCGTCCGTTATTCTCGCTGAACATATAAAATCTGTAAAAAAATTGTCCTATTAAACCTGATTAAGACTGGTATTGGCCAGTCAAATTATCGTAAACTATAGTATTCAAGTTGTTTGATCAGTCCTTGCCGAAGTCTCTTTTTGACACGATATTTTATCATCGTATCATCATACTTAAAACTAACTTACACAAGTAAAAAGGAAGTGTTCATCATAGCACAAACAATCGTAACAAAATATACCTTGCACTTCATGGCAAAACGTCGTATCTTCGCTTTAATGAACCGTTTCAATAATGCTCTTGTTTTGATATAGCGCGCAGCCGGCATTTCATCCTCATCTTGTTGTGGTGTAGGGGAGGGCCTTGTGAAAGGCCTTGTTGGTCTTCCTGAGGGCCTTGTGAAAGGCCTTGTTGGTCTTCCTGAGGGCCTTGTGAAAGGCCTTGTTGGTTTTCCTGAGGGCCTTGGGACATGTGGTTTGCGTCTCATACAACGCAAAAACTTTCGTCTGATCACCAAGCATGTTTTGAGTGCTGTACATTTATCTACCTTCCCGATTTCCATCGCTTTCTTCACGCAACGAAGGATCGGAAATCTGTTAATCTGTTCAATTTTAAACTGAAATTAATTATTGGCTCGTATATGACTTATGGGACAATCTATAGGTGGGTAGAACATTTGGTAATTTCTAAACAAATAGCTTACAGCTTGATTCATCGAGAAGAACTACGAACTTACAATAATTTAACAACTCGAAGCCATAGAAACAAAACAGCAAGACATACTTAGAGAAGTACCCCTTCGAAGATCCTCGCGTAATGTACCTTAACTTAACATAGTGTAAAACAGTTTGAATAATATTTAAAGCACTCTGATTTAAGACTTTTGTATTTATAAAGATCCTAGCCCCACGCTTTCAATTTTTGAAACAAACACCTGCTAATATCTCTTTAGTTTGACCAGTGGTTATTTTGAAGCAAATGTGGCGGTCGGAAATTGTCATCGTGCTGAGATTGTACTTTGACTAATGCGCATGCTCTAACTTGAATAGCATTAGGAGTGGGAGACAATTTTGCCTTGCTTGAAGTTCTATCGTTAAGTTCCTTAACACTTTCAATCGTCAAGGTTAGGATTTTTAACACCTCTTGGAGTACAAGTAAGGGTTTGTGTAGGATTATATTTGTTCAGTGTATACCACACAAGTGAATGGTACTTTTCGCGCACGCTGATTGGCTAGCTCGGAGGTGATTAGCCAAGTACTATTCACCTCCAAGCAGCCGAAGAAAAACAAAATGGCTTCC
>JAOEHV020133160.1:0-14577 GCA_025447995.2 Isaurus tuberculatus | reverse complement strand
TCAAATTATTTTTATTTGAAAAATACTGTACAAATTGAGTTAAAAGTATCAAATTATCAAAATATACACAATTATTTATGTCTCTATGAATAAATAATAAAATGCACAAGCACTTTATTGAGCTGTCGAGCGCCACAAATCTTGTCAAGCTGCTTTCCGCTATTTTCAAGTTTCAATGACAAAGGCGCCAGGAAAGTTTGTTGACAGTGAACTTTCATCGCTCTCGCTTCTAATTGGACGTACGATTCTTGGTCACTAGTGAAAAAACATCGTACGTCTAATCAGAAGCACGAACGATGAAAATTCAGTAGTGAAAACTACCGTTCGTCTCTCTGATTCGCTGACAGCAGTGAGCGAGCGATTATTTACGAAATGGAATTTCCGTGCGTAAATCTCAGTATCTATGGAATAAACATGCGTACTGACCAAGAGCTAACACTCGGGACATCATCTTCTTAAACTACTCAGGTTGATGATCATGAGAGTAATTAAATAACGTTATATACCGACTCGAACGTTGCACATCAACAGTTACAAACTATTCAACGAAGTAAACGCATTCTCTCGGAAACGGCTTCCAAAAAAGGAACTTTTAAACGCCATTTATCTTTCCTCACGTGGAAGGTGTAAACAAATACTTGTGTAAACTCTCAAACACGCAAGGAAAGATTTCTTCCCTAAGAACAGTAGAATAACTTTTGTGCGAACGCTTTTATTCAAATGATATTCTCCTCTTTTACATAACCTGGGAAGCTATAGTAAATGCGAGCAAGTTCAAACTATTAGCTGCCACTAAAAATGGGCGCCGAACCCACGTTGGTAGCGTGTAACTGCAGACACTCCTAAACATATGGTAGATTAAATCACTCAGAAAGTTACAGAAAGCCTGGTAAAGGATCATCAGTGCTGGAAAATTCTGTTTATCATGGTTCGCTCTACGCGCGCTTTCGACCCCGTAGTCGTTCACCAACTGGGTATCAACCAGCATGTGCACTAGTAGTAATAATAATACTGTTAGTAGTAGTTGTAGGAGTGGTAGTAGTTTTATCATTGTCGGTAGTTAAAGTAATAGAAGTAGAAGTTGCTGTAGAAGTAGTAGTATTAGCAATGGACTAGTAAGATTAGCAGTAGTAGTAATAGCAGTTGTAGTAGTAGTAGTAGTAGTAGTAGTAGTAGTGGTGGTGGTGGTGGTGGTGGTAGTAGTAGTAGTAGTAGTAGTAGTAGTAGTAGTGGTAGTAATAGCAGTTGTAGTAGTAGTAGTAGTAGTGGTAGTAGTAGTGGTGGTGGTAGTAGTAGTAGTAGTAGTAGTAGTGGTGGTGGTGGTGGTGGTGGTGGTAGTAGTAGTAGTAGTAGTAGTAGTAGTAGTAGTAGTAGTGGTAGTAATAGCAGTTGTAGTATTAGTAGTAGTAGTGGTAGTATTAATAGTATCAAAATTTAAAGGTAGTTTTCATAACGTTAATGAAAACATTTGGTATAATTAACTGATCCAATTCAAACCTTTCATGTTCCGGCGTGTCTAGTCCTTGGATTGGAACATACTCCTTCACAGGTTGAGGACTCTCAGAAACGCATAACGAGTGAAAGTTTGGCAGAAGTTTCCTCACAGCATCACTTTCGGGAAATCCGAAACGGTTCTACGCGGCGAGATACAGAACCAAACCTCAGATTTAATATATTTGTTGGAAGCAAAAATCTAGTTTACATGTACATAAAACTATTCTTTCGATCATTTAAAGTTTCGTGTTTGGAGGTCAGTGGGGCCGAAATTATCTCCAGTTTCTGTAGTGTTAACAAGCTAAGAGCCTAAGACTAGAACTCGATTATATAACAGGTTAGCCCGAAGCCAAAATTCGTACTTAGGAACAACATGAATAAAGAGTTCTGCAAAAGGACACAACATGACAGTGGTCTGCCTAGTGGCCCATGGGGCCGAAGCTTATCTCCGGTTTCTGTAGTGTTAAGCCGATGAGAGTCCTTGACTTTCCCTGGACGGGACAATAATTCGTCGAAGGTTAGCTCCTAGCCGAAGCTGATACTCATTTACCGACCTCGTAAGGGTGGAAAGCTGATTAAGCTTTGGTGGAAAAGAAAGTCACACAAATGTTTAAATTTCGGCAGAGCCGAGGAGTCGAACCTGGGACCTTGTGGTTGGAAGCAGTGATCTTACCAACTGCGCCAACCACGCCGCCATTAAGTATATGCAATGTATATAACATTTTGAGTTCGGGAATGGATAGAATCCTTGGGGCGAGGAGGTCTTACTGTTTTACTGTTACACGATTTGCTGGTTAAAATGAGAAATTCTTTATTTCTGGAATATTCAATGAGGAATGAAACGCCCGTTTTAAACTTCTCTGGGACAATTGAAAATAGACCTCTACCAACATAACACGTCAGAATGCAGGACTTGCAGTAATTCACGGACTGGGTGATTCTAAATAAGAATATCGCTTGGGCACAAATTTTGCCACAGCATTTAATACTTGTCAACTTTAAATCATGAGAAGCATAGAGTAATCCTTTTCATTTGCCGGATCCGTCCTTCAGACACCTCTGGACTTATTCGATCCAATACACATGGATAAGATGGATGAGTGGTTAGAACTCTTGCCTTCCGTCTCTTTGACCCGGGTTCGAACCCTTGGCTGCGCATGGTCGCTGAGATTTGGCTAATCTGAATCTGACCCCGAGGGTTTTCCTCCCTCAAGAAAATCAGCCTTTACACCGAGATCTGAGCCTCCTACCCGATTATCAATATGGACTAACGTCATATAGGAAAATAAATCCTTTAATAAAGATATTTTTAACATTTTTTAAATTATAAATCATTGTGAGGTCAGGATTAAGCAAGAATCTATGTCCTCTCCCATATTAGTCATATGAACTAAAGACGTGAAATTAATAGTAGCGAAAAGCCACCCCGTGAATGCATACTAATAAGGGTCCTTCTTGTTATTAAGGTCATCATTACCTGTTTAGAAGGTGCAAACTGTGGTTCCTGAGATAAGTTTACACTTGCAGCAGACAATCCAGATTGATATATAGGAAGTGTGCTCAACTGTGCTTCAGTCATATGAAAATCCGGTTTCTGTGAAAGAAACCATTGCTTTTAATACCAAGTAGCGAATGCAATATAAACATATACAACCAGTTTAACGGATGAAGTACAGTGTATGTATATTAAAGTTTTTGACCGAATTACTAATACTGAAAAAATACAAATACAATAACATTTTTAGTTAAGCTCATAATCATTTTAAGCGCGAAGGGAGTTGGGGAGGAGGGACGGGGGAGGAGGCGGCATTAAACACTTTGTTATTTTTATTTTCGAACACAAAGCCCAAAAAACAGATATTTTGATCAATGTCTAGCCTTATTAAAACATCTAAAAGTTTCTAACCATTTTCAACATGCGAAACTTTATTAAAAATAATCATCGCACAAAACTAATACTTTTGTATATATAACTGAACAGAGTATAAAACTCTTAACAACTAATTACATCAGTACTAAAATGTTTTGCCATGTTTCGAAATCCGAGTTATCGAGCTTTTTTTCTGTGCATTGAAAGAGAACCACCCTAAAGGGGAGCTTTCTGATTAAATTTAAAAAGCTAAGGTAGACATTATTTCTCGAACGTTCCAAAACTTCCACATCTTCTCTGCCTCTCCTTTTGTGGTACACATGCACTGATACAGTGAAGTCATTGATTCGTAAACTACTGAATCACCTTATGTGCCGATGTCTGCTAGTGAGAAATGAAAATTGCAATGGCAGAATCTTGGAAGCTTTATCATGTATGTTTCAGTACTTGTTAGGGGATGGGAACACTTGAATAAGTTATCAACTTACATCTGTACCAAGAAGTCGTACAACGAATCCAACAGTTGTTCTGCTGTTGAGGGTTGATTCGACATCAGCACCCTGAAAAACAACGTCATGACAATACTAGGCTTGTTAATGACAACAACCATTGTCAGCATCAACCTTATTATCTTTCCAATGATCAGCACTACTTTCGTCACGGTCTTAATCACCTCCACCAACTCCATAACATCACCATCATAACTCCATCATCATCATCACCAACAGCAGCATCACCATCCCCATCATCATTATTCTTATCATTAACATCATTATTATCAGCACCAATAGCACTATCATCATTATTATCATCACGGCAATCATCGTCATAGCAATAACAACTTTCTCATAATCAGCAGCAGCATCTACATCACCATCACTATGATCATTACCATCAACACAATCACTATCATCATCTTCATCACAATCATAGCTATCATCTTCATCACAATTATCGACATCGTCATTATCATCACCATTGTCCCCAATGCCACTTTTATTATTATTATTATTATCAATATTATTATTATTATTATTATTATTATTATTATTATTATAATCACTTTATAATGTATTTCTCTTGTACTTACTGGAAAAATTCTATCAGAAGTCGCAATCACATTCATTAACGCTTTTAAAATGTATTTGTTTGATCGGAAATGGTTATGGTAAACAGTTTCTCGTATTCAAATGTAATTTTACTCTTTCTAGTGTTGATAATATAACGATCGCAACTACAACAATGTTAAAAAGAAATGAAGTATGTTCAACAGTTGTAATATGCTAAAGTAAACTTCACAGATGCGCCCGAAGAAACGAAGTTCATGTTATCCTAAAATAAAAACTCATACTAGCTCTCTGCATTGCTTACTAACTACTAACTACTGTCACCGGGCATTTTGAATAGAGAACTAAGGGACGTTTTAAATTATTTACAACTGTTTTTACTATAATAAACGCTTCAAATTTACTAGAGAGAACAAGACATTCAAGTTTCTGCCGACGCCATCTTGAAAATGCTGTGCACGGTCATTGTCACGTGATCAGTATAAAATCGAGCAATAACCTCCTCCTTTGAAGTTTGCCGGGTTTCCTAATACGTATTTCCGCTCGCTCATGAAAAACCCATTATTTGACAAGCGATTGACACATTCAAAATAAACACATGTATAAATAAGAATGTACGAGGAAAATTACTGTTGAACAAGCACGTGTACGCATAATTACCTCAACAGGCAGGTTAATAAGCCTCAGCCCTTGTCTTCCGTTTTCGTTTTTGAGGCTAGAGAGAAGGGACTGGTCGAGATCGTGATGTGAATACGCCACTGGGCTGGTCAGCTGCCAGAAACTTCGGCTCACAGCTGGAGACAAAAGGAGGGATTGTAATTTTAATAACAGTTAATTGAAAGAAGTAGTTGATTTGCTTCATTCTTATGTTTTTGTTATTTTTAACAATAAACCAATAGTACTCCTATTAAATAGTAGTGCGCCCCCTGTTAATATTTGAAAAATTTTCTAACCCCCCCTGACATATCAAGACTCTCCCTACAATCAAATTTTACAGTTTGGCCAACTGAAAGTAAACAGAAATGTGATGCGTTTCACCTGCCATGTAACTGCAAACAGCGGCACAAAATCATAGAAAGTTTGACTTCAGTTTAACTTTGTTTTATCTCTTAGCTAGTGTATTGATGTTGTTTACAAAATGATGTTGTTATCTAGATTCATTTTTCCAATTCTGTGAAAGATATCCCTCCTACAATTTAATCCCTCTACTATTAGTTTTGAGGAACCTTTCCAACCTCCCTCCTACACCTATCCCCTCTATTATTCGGACCTAATAGTATACGTTGGAAACAAGCACATGAAAAGTTACTCCATAGATAAAATCCCCCTAGAAAAACAGGGAAAATTAATCCTTCCTTTACAACCTGAATAAGATTACCCTACACGAGGAATAGAAATACTAAAATCCCTAGAACAACAGGGAAAATTAATTCTTCCTTTACAACGTGATAAGACTACACTACATAAGGAATAAAATACTAAAACTTTTTGATCGTAGCTGCAAGTAGTGTATAAGGAGCTGACGTTTCGAGCATTAGCTCGTCGTCAGAGCAATTGCAGCAACTGATAATGTTGAGATTATTAACGGTTTATATAGTGAGCTAAAATGTACGCGAATCGAAATAAAGAGGGCAGTAATTGGTAGGAAAGGAGGAACAAAGGTTAATAATGAAATGTTATTGTATTTACGAAAGTTTCATTAACGTTAATAAGATTCAAAAGACCATAGGTTATATTACGAAAATAATATAATATAATATAATATAATATAATATAATATAATATTTTAAAACTCCAGCATATCAGCCTCTGGCTGCGACTGGGGTTAAAGTCGACCAACGGTCATATCTTATCATACCATACCGGATTGAACCCATGATCTGTGCCATATTGGTACAATTCTTTTACGAGCTATAAAGCCACACCTGATGGGGCAACAGGTAACCTTCAAGCTATAGAAAAGGTTAGAGAGAATAAAAACTTGACGCACAACTGTTTCTAACTTTTTTTTATGGCGGCGTGGTTAGCGCAGTTGGTAACATTTATGCTTGCAAGCACTAGGTCTCAGGTTCGATCCCTGCTAAATCCTTTTCCGAGCCCAGTGGCCCATGGGGCCGGCGCTTATCTCCGGTTTCTGCAGTGTAATCGGATGAGAATCATTGACTCCCCCTGGACGGGACACTTATCCATCTCAGGTTAGCTCCCGGCCGAAGCTGGTACTCATTTACCAACCTCGTAAGGATGGAAAGCTGAGCTGAGTAAGCTTTGGCAGAAAAGGTCACACAAATGTTCAATTTTCGGTAGAGCCGAGGAATCGAACCTAGGACCTTGTAGTTGGAAGGCATAGACCGCCGGTCGATTCCCGGCTCTGCCGAAATTTGAACATTTGTGTGACCTTCTTTTCCGCCATAGCTGACTCAGCTTTCCATCCTTACGAAGTCGGTAAATGAGTACCAGCTTCGGCTAGAAGCTAACCTTCGATAGATTAGTGTCCCATCACAGGAGACTCTCATCTGCTTAATACTAAGAAAACCGGAGATAAGCGCCGGTTCCTATGGGTGACTTGGCTCGTAAAAGGATTTAGCTACCTTACAACTTGTTTACCAAGTGTTAGTTTTTTCAGCTACTTATGTTTATGATTAAAAATTTTGACCTTGAAATGTCTAAAACCTGCGTTGCAATTTTTAAACAACTATTCACTACTTTGCTTACCTGATAAGGCAGAGTAGTATTCTATAACTAGCGAACTGCCAGAAGAAAAAAGAGTGGATTCTCGACCAGAAAAGTAGAAAGTCTGATTCCACTGGGGGTTCTCTCTTGATTCACTCGCCACTGTTACCTGAGAAACAAGTATTACCACCCAGTATTAACTTTCTTAAGTAAACATTCGGGACAACACTTATCACCCGCATTGGAGAGAGTTCATTCACAAAAGAACAAGCGTGGTTGAATCGGCAGGGACCAAATAGATTCATTGTCCTCTTTAGAGAGGTGCTTGCCTCAAATGGGTGTCCGCTTAGATATAGTTAAAAGTATATTATGATGTTTAAAATAAAAATTAAAGCGACAATCTTAACGTATTTAACAAGTAAAATGACTACCCTGACTATTTTATTGAAGGAATAGAAAACGAGCGCGCATGTTTTGTTGAGTTATAGAAGCACGCGTGATTTTTGAAGTACAGGAAAGAAGTCCTTAGGAGAAACACGAGCCGAAGGTGAATTGCTGATTCGCTAGCTAAAAATGAATCGTTGTGGTTCAAGTTCGGCTTCGATTGTTCCGTGAAACTTTGCATGTATGCTATCAAGAGACCATAAAGGGTAAGAGAGTGAATCCCCCATATAGGCCTTATTCCTAGGGTAATCCATCTTAAGTTATTTTTAGAAATGGTACCAAGTTCTTCCACGGATGTTACTCGCTCGTTGCGTGGATGTTTATTGCTCAACCATTTTACATTTTAGTCCTAATCGTTTGTACAAAATCTATAAAAGTTATACAATTAGATGATGCAAGAGAGTATAAAGGGTAAGAGAGTGAATTAAAATTTTTGTTATCAAATCAACATTAATGGCGCGCGCGATCAAACATGTTTTCGCAAGAAATTCCACTGCAAAGAAAGTCAATTTAAACATGCTTTCTGCTGTTGAACCAAAAAACTTTGAATGAAACGACATCAGGTAACTTATTTTGTTGGTTTATAAAAAGTACTTTTGTTGTTTGGTAACATTTTTCGCAAATAACTATTTTATTTATCCTTCGCGGCTTGCAGAGAATGGCAGACGACTTGAGACAATTTTATAAATATAACTTGTCTTGAAATATTTTTCACACTATTTTGTCATATCTAAAAATAAAAACTTCAGAAATTAGTAGATGAATGTTCTGACTGTTGATTTTTGTAATTTTGCAACTTCAAATTCAACTGCACATACATGTTTTCATTTTGAGTCGAAAACAAATATTGTGCGGCCGATTCTCTTCAGGAACAACAGCAAATTACGAAAAGTCCAAGCAACGCGCGAGTAACACCCGCCAAAGAACTAGGTACCATGTCTAAAAATAACTTAAGATGGATTACCCTAGGAATAAGGCCTATATGGGGGATTCACTCTCTTACCCTTTATAATCTCTTGATGCTATATATTATCAACCAATCAATTTGGCTACTCAAATGTAAGTATATATGGACAAATAGAGCCAACATGATGGTTAATTCTTTAATAAATCAAATATTTTCGACTTTGCAGTCATCTTCAGGTACAACTACTTGTGAATTAATATATACCATGTGCATTAGGCATAACTAATGACTTAATGTAAGTAGTTCGTTGGGAACCAGACCACTAAACTTTGGCCTGATTACCAGACGCACTTTAACGCCGCGTCAGAGGTTTAGTTTGGCGGTTCGGTGGCTGCGTTGCAGGCTAAACAGAGGCAGTTTATTTGGTTTGTAATTCAAAATTAGTTTAAAAAATATGCTAATTTTTGTTGATTTTGGAATTGCACCATTTGATCTATTAAAAAGTTCTCAAGATGTCATAAACTCCAATATTATTTTCCCTTTTCGTGCATTTTTTTTTTGTTCTAAGGAACATATAGTATTGGTTAGCGATGTAATGATGATGATCTTCCTTTTCCAATGAGAGGGTTCAACCAAACCATCCCTTGATCCGCCCCAGATATTATTATTTAGGTACAAAATCTAGTTTAGTATCTAGATTTTTCTTTACTCGAGTCAGCTCACCTGCGGTGATCCAGTTGGTTGAGAAGCTCCAGCGACTGCAAAGGATGATGGGTGAGGGGAAGGAAAGCGAATGGTTGTCATGGTAATTCCTGCTGCTCGTGGCAACAGCATCAAGAAATTTTTCCTGGCAATTAAAAAGAAAAACCAAAGATAAGCAAATGTTAAAAAAATATATGTACAGAAAAGAACTGAAAAATAACAGTTGTATTAGTGTATCGTTACACTGTAATGTCATCTGCATTCAAGATCGTTATCATGATGCTGAGTGGACCCTTTTACGAGACAAATGTCCCCAGCGACAAGCCGGTGAAGGTCAATGTGCTTGAGGCCAAACAAGTTTGACCCAAAAACCCAAATGCTACTGTGATTTTCTCGCCTGAATTTCGTTTCAATTTAGGAAAAAAAGCAACGACTTGCTTCCGGGCGAAACTACATTGTCCGAACGAGGATCAAGTCACAGCGAAATTTGAAATACAAAAGAATTTCAAGCAATAAAGGTAAACACATGTGTTTCCTGTTCTGTAAGTACAAACAGAGGTGCTTTTGGTTTTCCAGTTTGATTCCATTTTGCTTTTGCGGCACAAAATACACGTGTTCGTAGCTTCCCATAGGATTGAGCGTATTTATTTCACACGTGAAAAAAAAAATCATATCCATAAAGAAGTAACACCTTCGGTGCATTTTTGCCTTCAACAAATTGATTTTTGCATCGATAACAATCTTCATCGACATCAAACATGTTCTAGATGATAGCAATTTTTTTCCCCCTTTAAATATTTCTTAGTTGATCGCAAGGCTAACTCGAGAAGGATTTCTTTAACACTCGAAGTTAAACTCATACCTCCTGGTGCGCCAATGTAGTATTCTATATAGGGTGGATACACCTCTACTCACTTATAATTGCTCCAGTCGGGTACTACTCGAACACTGGCTATAAGTGGTTCCGTTTGGTTGGCAACTTGACTATCAAATCCACGTACAGTCATCTATAATGAACATCTTCACGTTAGGTGAAAATATCAAATAGTAGTTGAAGTAATTTTAGTAGTATTTACAGTCTTAGGAGTGATAGAGGCAGTAGCACTTCTAGTACAGTAGAAGTAGCAGTAGAAATAGTAATAGAGGTGGTAAGAGTTGTAGTACTTGTAGTATTAGTATTATTATTAGTAGCAGTAGTAGCAGTAATAGTAATAGTAGTAATGATATTCATAGTCATTTGAACAAAGGTACAATTCGTGTGGTCGACTGTCTTCCGAGTGAAACTTGTAAATTGATGCTTCAATAAATTTTTTGCCTACCACTGAAAGCTTTTACACCATATTTTGTGTACGCTGCTTTATTTTTAACTTAAATTTATTTATCAATTAGAAGCTACAAATTGTCTTTATAAACGCATCCGAAGACTAAGAAATAAACGCAAATAAAGGCCACATTGAATTCCTTGTTTAAATCCGGGCATCATCCCACGGACACTATCTATCGCATGATAGATAACGAGCACGACAGCCAATCAGGTCACAGCATTAGCAATAGATAGCGACTAGATTTCTATTAATATTTTGTATAATCCCATCGAAGTAATACCAATTCTTTTCTATGACTTTCCAGACTTGGAAAAAGAAGTTCTGAAATTCCCTAATTTTTCAGGTTTTGACTGACCCGTTTGAGCGCTCATTAATATGTGGCCCCAAAAAATTATAGGACTAATCTAAAATTCAAGGAGTTTCTCCATGGTATCTGAGCTACGTTTCTAACATTAACGGGCTTTTCAGTTCCCCTTAAAAATGAAATTGATTTTAGGAGTTTTCATGGAGTGTAAGAAGTAGAACTAACCCTGGAAGATCTATCACAAAACTCACAATCTCGAAACTACACAGCGCAACGATAAGCTTTTGTCACTGAAAAACAGATAAACGTGATATTTCAGTTTCTGTAAATTATAGTTGATCATAGAATGGCATCTTTTATATCTCTCTGGATGATCTTTATTGGAAATCGTGGTTTCAACCCAATGGAACCAGAGGAAGCACTGGGTGTGTTTATTACCCACCTCAAGTCCATATGTTTTGGAATCGACATCCGCTAGTTCCAAGCTGTCCTTTTTGAGAATAGCGCTGATTGATAGTTTGATATCGCCATTTAGCTCTGAACATGGCTGTGGGATTTAATGTACAAGATATAATACAAACGATTAGTGATAATTAAAATAACAGCTTACCAGAAACTTTATGCACAGTAGCACCAACTGCATACACACGGAATTTAATAGTTTTTATTCCAGTCATTAACATGGTGTTCACTGACTGGTAATAACAAAATTCCAGGAGTTTTCCAGGAGTTCTCCAGGGTAGAAAATTTATTTTTTCAGGACTTAACCCTAAATTCTCTCTTGGCAAAACAAAAATGAATTGGGGGCTAAACCAAATCATAAGGGGCAACTGTTTGAGTAACCACGCCACCAAAACAATCGTGCGGTTCTTCAGCCTTCCGGTTGAAGCGAAACGGGAAAAAAATGACCAGAAGCCCCAGAAAATCCCTCCTAAAATTGATTTTACATAAAATACAAAAGTACAATTATAAGCCAGATGCTTCTGCAGTTGTTGGCTTGTTTATAAGCCTGTTGAAAAGTTTTCCACAAAATTTCAGGAGTACAGGGAAATTATATGTTTTTCCAGGGGTTTTCCAGGGTCATGGAAGAAAATTTCAAAATTCCAGAAGTTTTCCAGGAACTCTAGGAGTAGTGAGCACCATGCATTAAGGACTGATCGAGAATTTTAGCCTTGATTTTCGTTTTGCTTCACAGTTCTAGAAGGTTTTTTGTTCTCTTTTTCTATATCAGTGCTTTTTTATTGGCCCGATCTTGAAAAATGCAGCTTTTTAACCCATTCTACTACTATATATTTATATTTTTCTGCGTTTGTCCTAGGAGGAATTTCAAACATGATTTCAAATCCTACGACAAATTTTAAGCCTCATTCGTCATGTCTTTAGACGACAAATGAATCAATAACTTGCCAAAATCGCAATGTGTAAAGTGACCTTTAAAAGGTATTGGTGCGGGGTAGCGTGCGTGAGTTCCTATGGCGTCTCGAGTCACGCAACATACTGCTTGGCAAACAAAGGAATAAAAATTTCCCACCCTACTAAAATAATTTCTAGAAAATAATCTTTCATTTGGCTTTATGTACATATTATCAGAAGTACTAACAAATTTATAACTTGGCATCGTTTGGGCAACTTGCTGACAGCTCATGTAACAGCAAGCCTTGATTTCACGTCTTTTGTTGGTTAACACAACAAACAATTGTTTCCAACCCAATAGATTTACTTGTCAAACCTGAACAAGCTCCAGATGATAGACGTGATATGGTTTCAAAAAACCAACTGGTATCCTGAACTGCGCCAGCACTTCTCGGCTTGGATAGTCAGCGATTGTCAACACAATATCTGTCAACATCAAAAAGAACATATACTGTTTTGAGAATACTTAAGTTACAGTCTAAATCTACATCTAAAACTTTACAAACAAAGATTTCCTAATTATACATGAATTGGTCAGCTACAGAAGACCCATCATATAAACAAATTAAAACAACATAAATAAATATGACAAAACAACTAAAGTAATGTTGCCTTAGTTAAAAAAGTTGTCAAAAATCGAAAATACTCTCGGGCTAAAAGTTGTTAGTATTCGCGAGAAACTTTTAAATGCATTTGAGGCGATATAGGCCTGCATTGTAAATTAACTACATATAGTATCTATAAATAAACACGAATAGATAACTATATGTATAAGCCAAAAGTCAAAGTAAGCTCTTCAAAATCGGCATGCTCTTGGGCTAAAAGTAAAACCCTCTTACGTTTGCGAGAACCAGCTAAGACACTTGACTATGCTAAGTCTTGATTTCTGATATAGCCTGTTTGAAGGTACTTAGTAAAGAAATTTCAATAGTGTCTTCACAATACAGTCGCAAGCAGTATTAAGATTCTGGATCAACACTTAGGTATCACCTGTTGGTACTTACTACTTTACTAGTAATCTACTAAACAATTAGACTTCGAGAACGAAAGGACCAGTGACTCATCAGATCGAAAGCCATTTTATTGGCGGTCCATTAGGCCAAGCGGCCTCCTTGTCTTATTGAGTACATCATTCAACTAGTTAAATTGGAAAAACTGGCATTAATATTGTCAACATATTAAAACTCATTTACATGGGGAAAAATGCATTTTCTGCTACTAAAATACTATTTGCAACAGGACTCAAATTGTGTAGTCAATGAGAAGGCAGGGTTTGCAGTAGTCCGCAAGATGAATGATTTTTATTAACAATGAGAACTCGCTGATAAATGGAAAACGAATTATTAGGTCTAATTGTCTTAATACCAAGTTAAAATTGAGCAGCCATTGCAGCAGAGTGTACAGTCTGCATTAGAAGATTGACTTAAAATCAATTATTAGTACCAAGTTTTACCCCTCAAAAAATTTAATACATCTATAACTATTTAAAAAAAAAACAAAGACGTACTGATAGCATCACTTGAAGTAACGAATAACTTATGATAGCGGTCACAATAGCATTGACATTGACATAGCGACAATAATAGGGGTAATACAGCATTAGAGATATTGGTTATAATATGTTATGTCTTACATTTGTTTTTATATTTATTGTATATTATGATAAAAAAGTAATCTTGTAAATTGTGACAAACTAAAGTTCATTAAAATTCAATTCAATTCAATCAATATAGGCGAGGACAACGAATGGCAAATGCAAGACCCAGTACAGTATCGGATTAAATCGTAAGTCTGAAAACCATATACTTTTCTTATATCAGTCTTTATGATATTAGGCAATAACAAGGGTTTCCATAACTTCTGAAATAAGATTAAACAAGATTTCCTGAATGGCGTTAAAAACATAGGCGACATAACGATGATGATACGAATGAATGACAACAACAAAATGCAAGTAATGGAAGAATAAGATGGCAATAGTTTAGTGCAGGCACTGTTTACAGAAGTTATATCAAACGCATCATCATATCCAGTATCTTTTTCTACGCACCTTTGTTTTAAACAAAAGTTGATCAAATCTTTATCACGCAGTATCTTTTAGCTAAACCTGACTGATAATGACATGTAACATTTGCGACAGAAACCAAAACAAAAAAAACGTTTGATAAGAAAATGACCTGAGTTTCTCGTCCTCTGCCTTCTTTTCTTTAGGAAACTACCAAAATCCTTAAGTTTGATTATCGTTAGTCTAGAACAATTGTTCAAAGTATGGTATAATTTTACTTACAGTTCTTCTAGAGTGTCAATAGAGACCTTAAGCACCCAAAACGTAGAACGTTGCGTACGTGAGCCGGAAGCGAGAGCGATCTACACGACATCCA
>JAOEHV020133057.1:0-14581 GCA_025447995.2 Isaurus tuberculatus | reverse complement strand
CGGCAAATAATGAATCTGCTCGCCACTGACAAATCACGATATTTTGCTCAACCTCGTCCAATAATTGTTTATTATTTATTTATTAATCTTAACAGGTCATATTGGAATTGTTGTACCTGATGTTTATGCTGCTTGTGAGAGGTTTGAAGAGTTGGGAGTGAAGTTTGTCAAAAAACCAGATGATGGTAAGTCTCAGTTAGCAACGTCAGGCCCGTACGCAGGAATTTTGCCGGGGGGGGGTGTGAACAAAATTTTTTGGGACCATGATGTCATTTTATCACAACTTTCACATTTTCAGGACAGCATAAAAAATAATAAAGTTTGGTGTAAAAATAACTTTGGGCTGAGGGTATTTATGCTGGACTGACAAATTAGATTTTATTTTAATTTATTATTGAGATTGTTTTACAGGTAAATATAAGTGTTTCTAAATATGCTTTGATGATCATTTTCCATCATAGACTTTATTTTTTTAATTCATTTCTTTTATAACTGAGTGGACTTTTGCAGACCTTTACAGCCATTTTAGGGGGGGTGCATGCACACCCTGCACACACCCCCCTGCACATGGGCCTGAACATAAATATAATTATTAATCTTAAGAAAAGCTATTTTTTTTCTTGACTTTGTACTCATTGCACACACTGCACAGTATCCTTTTTTGATTTTTTTTGCTTACATTTGCTATAATTGCATAACTCTTTTTTCAGGTTGAAGATCAGTTCCAATTTAGTTGTTTCTAACCATGATATAAGTTCCTTCTAAAGTTTGCCGATCATCCAATTTCTATTTACAGAAAATCTGTTTCTTCTTTATAAACAATGTAAAGTATTCAATGATTTTTCTTGCAGGAAAAATGAAAGGTCTGGCTTTCATCCAAGATCCAGATGGTTATTGGATTGAGATCCTTAATGGGGAAGTGATTGCTAAAATAACCAAGTCTTAAACACACTATATTGTGAGGCGGTCTTTTTGTATGCAACCAATCCTAATCAGCTACAGCAATTTATTTGATACCAATAGATTACAGCCATTTTCCTTTAAACTGCGGGACTGTAAATGAAAACGACTGTAAGGCAAAAGGTGTTTAGTCTTCTAAATTGACCCGTGAATGTGAAATGACAACGAGTAGCTTGTAAAGCTGGCGATTTGATGAGACAGTAAAATCACAGTACAAAAAGGAGTAGTTTATTTAATATATTTTGCAAGAAAAATCGCTTTCCTTGTTGTTGTTGTTTTTTTACAGGAAAACTAAAATAATTGTATGGAGGAGAACTATTTGCAAAGCCCGTGCTTGCAGGAAATACAAACATTCTGGTTGAACCGTTGCTTTAAAGAATTATTAAAGTGCATTCGTGAGCCCTCAGTAGCTACAACGTGATTTAGACAACTCACTATTAAAGTTATTATAATGACCACAGAGAGTAGTTCAGAAAGCTGACGATTTTGGCGTTGGTCTTTCGTCAAAGCTAAGAAGGACGAAGCGCTAACGCTGGAAACTTTCAGCTCCTTACACCATTTAGGTCGATGATGTAAAAACTTCAACCTTGCGTTGCTTTTAAAAAACACTTGAGTATTAATAATTAAGCTCCCATAGCCAGCTAACATTACAAGTCGTTATGATTGACATTATATGACACCCTTTCAAAACATATGCCGTTAGCAAACTGCTATTTGTATGTTTATTGCAACCTGCTTATGTACAGTAGGACAAACAGGTGCAAAAGGGATAATGTGTTAAAATCAACGTTTGAATGCCATCTCCACTTAAAAGCCGAAAGTAAATTTAAAATTATACAAAATGCATTAAACGAAGTCTGATTGGGTACACTATTAGTGGCGTAATTTGTGATAGACTACTAGAAGTGCTATGTCAGGGACGAACACTTCTTTTTGGTTCCTCGAAACTGGATGATTAAAGCGAGTTCGGTAACTAATAATGAAAATTACTAAAGTTTGTTTTAGTTATGATAATGACTTTTTTAACGTCTTAATGTTTTGAATTATATGACTAAAAACAAAATTATTAATCGGAGAGAAGGTCCAGATCTTGTCGTAAATTCTGATTTTTTTTGAGGGTGATAAAACGAAGTACCCAGGGGCTTTATTAGAAGCCAGGACCCGGGTACTAGTGCCCGTCTACTGTGACTACAGGTACCCTGGTACTTAAGTGGTATTTAGATTACATTTGTTTTTAAAAATTGAGCGATGCATTTCGTTTCGACTCGTGCAGTTTTCGCATCCAGTCGGTACCCGCCTACATTATATGCAGTACCCTTGTACTTCAAAAGTTAACGAATCCTCTGAGTACCCGAAAAAAACCTTCGCAGCCCATTTAGTAAGGATATTACTCAAAAATATACGAACTCAAGTTTTTGTTGAATAGCAGTTTTTATTGAACCTAGAGCAATTTAGTTTTGACAGATGCTTAGTTAACATACTAACTTGTCTTAAGCCCACCGCACAGTAGAGCTATTAGTTTAGCAAAGTTTTACTCGTGACTATTGGCGTAAGCAAGTTTCCCCAGTGTGCGGTGGCGCCGAATATTTAGCATTAGCGCTCAAAACGCCACTTGTCTGAGAAAGTCATCGTGCTGAGATTGTATTTTGACTACTGCGCATGCTCTAACTTTTCCAGCGTTAAGGTTAGGAGTTTTGCCGTTCTCGGAATTCCATCATTAACATTTTCAATCATTAGGGCAAGGGGAGTTTTTCTTCCCTCGGAATTCCAACGTTAACACTTTCAGTTGTTAGGGTTAAGACTTTTTCATCCCTCAGAGTATGTGTTAGGGATTTGGTAAGGATTATAGTAGTTGCTTACTGTGTTAAGTTTTGACTGTTCGTAAGAGCATGCGCTGTAGTAAAAAGACAATTTCGGCACGAAGACAATCTCAGACCCCCACACCGGGACAACTCTGCCCCACGTTAACTGGGGCTTTAAACTGCTTAACATCCTCTGAACCTTTTTTCCACTGTGGGGCCTGAGCTTGGTTATAAACGACTCTCTCAAACTCAGCGTGGTCACAGTTATTGTGCCACAATTTCCAGTAGCTACACCCATTCGGTCGGTTGTTTCCACACTTATTGGCAAGATGGTTGTAAAAATTTACTGCGTTTCCGTTGTATGTGTTTCCACAATTGTGGGGGTTCCCTTTGTAGATACAACCATAAGTGTTGGTTCCATTCTGACAACGCACTTGAAAGAGACGAGGACCTGGTCCGGCTTTTCTGCATTCTTTATACGAGCAGGTGAATCCATCGTTAGGGTTTACCTGAAAGCTCCCAGACACAGCCGGCTGCCAGTTTTCCTGACGGCTTGGTGAACACAGGAAAACAAGAGTAAAGAAAGTTGCCAAGAAGCTTCTTCTGGTATTCATTTTTGTTGTTAACAGTTTTATCTGTAAAAAAACAGTATTAATTTTGATAGATGGAGTGGTATTTCAAACTATTCCCAAATAACTATCTTAAAAAACGTTAAGCTGAAAGATGCAATCGAGATTTTTGTTGATGATTTGCCGTTTCCTTAAGTCTCTGATGTTAAACTTGTTCAATGGCGTAGAAAATAGTAACTGACCTGTTTTCCTTATCTAATATTGTAGTCGAGGCCTTTCCCGCATGCAATAAAGAGCAACATATGAAGGGCCAGCGCCCAAAATGTAAGTACTTGTTGAACATTCTTTGAAAATTAACTGTTGAAGAGCGTTATCGAGTAAGTAATACACGCGTGATTTAATCAACACTTGTTTGAAATGATAAATCATCGCCGTAAGTGATGTAGGAAGCTGACGTTTCGTGCGTTAAGCCCTTCATTGGAGCAACTGAAAATGCTGAGGAATACCAGGATTTTTATAGAGAAATGCAAAATAATTGAATAGAAATAGGTGAGAAAAGGAGAACAAATGTAAAAGATACTTAAACCAATTGTATAATGAAGAAATATAAAATGGTATCCGTGTTTACATAACCTGAGGTAAACACGCGGGAGGTTTGGAGAACACGAGAAAAGCGTAAAGAAGCAAAAATCCGTCAGTTCATCTCATGGAATGGTTTTCCTAAGCGCGTTGGTAATGCTATCATCAAGAGATGTCAAGTCAGTACTAGATCTACTAGTGCCGCCGATTCTGATAACACTACAAAGCTTTTTTCTGTCTCTGCCATATCTGGGCTTTAAATCGGAACAAATTGTGCGTGCCTGTATACGTAAACTTCGCCGTACTTTAAACCAGATGCCGACGTCAAATTTATTGTTTCATACCAGTCAACTAAATTTTCGTATTTCACGAAAACAGAAGACAAGATACCACCTCTGATCAAATCTTTTGTTGTTTACAAGTTTAACTGCACGGGTTGTAATGCCCTGTAGGTAAAACAAACCGCACTTTGTTAGAAAGGACGAATGAGCATGCGTGGGACGACAAAGAAAGCGCCGTTTTCTACCATCTTGCTGTTTGCCCCGAATTTAATTTTTTGAAGAATCTACACTCTCTGGAACCAACTTCTCTACGGTCAAGAAAACCCGCTACAACATTAGACACTGTTGACCACAGACGTTTTAATTTGCAAACTGTGCGCAACAACATAAAGATTATTGACAAATCAAACAATTGGAATCAGTTGTTATTTCTTGAGGCGCTACATACTAAACACTTGGGACCTGAATTTAACACTGGTTGTAAATCCTCTAGGGAACTTCAGTTATTCTGAATTTGTATTAGGAACTTCAGTTAATTTAAGTTTGTATTGTTATTCTAATCGACATTGCTCTATATAAACTAGTTACTTGTTGTAAATATTTATTCACTCTGACGATGGTTTTGCAATAAGACCGAAATGTTTCAATTACTGTGTTTTGTGCGTTGTTCGTATACTGAATACCACAAACATCATGAATTTTTTTGGGTTACTTTTTCTTATTTATTTGCTAAAATTGTCGGATGGAAAAGGATTTTGTAAAGGAGCAGCGAAAATCACTAATTTTTTCTTTCATTTGGTTGTTGGGTCCCACTCCCCTCCCCCATCAGATAGTTTTCTATTGGTGTCCAGACTACAGAAGTTTTTTACGGTTTTCTGGTCGGTCCAACTTTTTTGTGCCACGGTTATTTTCGCATCAATCGTTTGGAAATTTATCTGTCTTTGGGTGTAAGGAGTTATAGCTTCGCTTCATGGAGCTAAAACAAGTTATCCTAGTTTAGTTTTTAAAAACTAATTTCTTCGTTTCTTTTCATTCATTGCATTAGAGCTACATGTAAATTAATGATCGTCCGAAGTCGCTTTCATATCTTATAAAGTTCTGTTTTCGGCCATAGCTGGTGAAATAAGAAAGTCAGTCTTTTAGGAACAATTTCGTAGCTAATCCTGGATGCAAAGAGAAATATTTTTTTGTCTTTGTACTTTTTTTGCGACCTAGAAGGAAGAAAGCGAGAGAAAATATTGTTTTACTATTTGAAAGGAGCGGACCTAAACCTTGTTTACTTACTCTCATGGAAAATGGTTTTTGGACCAATGAGAGCGTGCGTACTATTTGGATATTTTGTAAACCAAATTCTCTCATTAATGACATTAGGGCCAAAGTGCAAAGTTCAAAGATTAATATGTCCTCTTTTCCGCAAAATAGCATTGAGGAACGATTTTCATTTATATAATTGGTTTAAGTATATTTTTCCCTAGTTCTCCATTTCTCACCTATTATGGCATTATCAAAATCAATGACATCATCGATGGCATCATTAAAGTTACATCATCGTCAATGGCAATATCATCATCAAACAAACTTAAGCTTGGTTTTAGGGGTTGTACCTATTTCCTGACACAGTTCAACAGTTTTTTTATAAAAACTATTTACGAGTAACGATAACCAGTTCTTATTGCGGGAAACAACTCAAACCAATAAAATAAAGAACTGGGTCCACAAATATTCACTCATTTGATGTGGATGATGATAATTGCTATAAGAAAGGTGTGACGATATAATCTTGTTTAACGAAAAACTATTAAGACAAAAGGTGTTACATGCTAATTTGCTTTTAGACGATTACGTTTTAACAATGTCGAGAAGTTTTGATATTCCTTGCGGTTTTTTTGTAAAAAAATCTGGCTTTACAGTTTTTAAAAATAATTTACTATTTTTAAACGGAAACATTTCAACAATAGCTAAAAACTATTGAACCAAGTTTGTTAGGATACACTTACTTGTCGTAGGGTGGGATGTGTTGAGCGTTTGCAGTAACAACAAAATGAAACAATTGTTTCAAATACAAGAATAAATCCTTTTCATACGGATCAATGATTGCCATTCTAGCTTTTAGCATTAATATTTTAATTGTTTACCAGTTACTTTTTGAAACCTCGACTGCTAAAAAACGGAATCTGCTGTCGCGTACCTGTTAACTAACAAACAAGAAAATCATGAAATCAGTGGAGTGTTCAAAGTGTTGAATTACCCATAGTACTGAAAACTGTTTCATTAACAAAACACACAGCTATCATATTCCCAACTGGAATCCGTGCTGGGGTTCACACGTGGGCTGGAATTTGTCGATCTCAATCTGACTCCGAGAGTTTTTCTACGTGATCTCCGGTTTCCCTCCCTCCATAGAATCGGCGACTTTCACGCCAAAATGTGTTTCCCCTCGACCGCTTAAACATGAGCCTCAGGCTCGGGAGATTGAGCAACCACTCCCTGCGCGTAATACGCTAAATATAGTGTTTATTTATTTACTTATATATTTAAAACCCGGTATCAGGGTACGATCATCTTTTTATTCTATTGTCTGTTCGTTCTATATGATGGTACTGCTATAACAGCCAGCGAGTTTTTACCGAGCGCAAGTTCCAACTACAAGTTCTGAATAACTAACCGAAAACTCTTTGTTAAAAAGTATATAAGCTACTTGCTATATGGTTTTAAGAATAATGAAACCTTAATGTTTTCATTAATCATTAATGGTTGAGTGTGTGTACATAACTAATGGCTACCATAAGCGAGGAACTCAGCTTCCTTCATAAAAACACTCTTCTGTCAAAAAGAGGCGCCCAAAAACCTGTCGCTATTAGCACAGCAAAAACGTTGTATGTTTACCTTTTTCCTCATCTTTCCAAATTTAAATATGAAAAAAAAGTTTTTTTTTTAATTCAGCGATTCCTTGTCAGCCTTTAGTGATGACGAGTGATAAATATATATTTCGAAATGGTCTCTCCTCGATAAATGGTCCCTCCATTGCCTTAAGGTTGCCAATGGCTTGATTTTGATACCCTGTTCTAAACTATTAAATATTAAATAGAGGTCAGGCCTGTGAATCATGAAAAAATTCACGTACATCAAAACCCAGTCAAACCAATTCTCATATCCGCGAAGAATTGTTGCACCCTGTAGTAAACAGTTTGTAAATATTGCAAAATTTTAACCCTGTTCTAAACAAAATTTTCCATGATTTATACATCCTGTTCTAGACTGGATGGTCAGAAAACCATACCCTGAACAGCGGCCAATACCCGTATAGTCAATATATGGGAGTACCACCCCCCCCCCGGGTACGTCGGCAGCGCATGGTGAAACACGGGCGAGCTAAAACATGAAACTAATACTGGGTGATCTATTGTTTCTGTTTCTTCCTTACAAAAAGTGCATTTGCATATGTCTCTAATTTTTGTTTTCTAGATACTATTCATAGGAAGAATTTTTGAATTCCAAAACAAACACGACTACAATTTCATGCATTTCAAAAAAACCTTTCAATTCCTTCACTTGATAGTCTAACTTGTACGTTAACATTTAAAAATTCTATTAACCGAGCAAACCTACTCCATTTGAGTCCCTGGAACTTATTTTTCAAGCTGTGTTTATGTTTTTTATTACCTTTAATTTATACCATTTCGTAATGACTATGAGTCTGGAACCGTCATCAGTACATTACATTACCGTATTTACTCGATTAAGCGCCGTCCCCGAATAATCTCCGCACCCCAGTGGCCGATGCAGTGCTAGTTTCAAACATGTAGACCATTTTAACTGACGGAAATAGAAGAAAAAGAACAAACAGACTATTTTGGTATTTGAATCCCCGATTGTTGATGTTGTATTTGCTATTTCATTGATCTCAATGTAAATTTGCAAAATAAATTCTCATTACAGGAGAAAACTTGTCACCTCGTTTGCATTACAAAAGCTCGTGTTTCAAATAAGCGCCGTCCCCGAATGAGCGCCGCAGCAAAAAATCTGAAAATTAAATAAGCGCCGCGGCGCTTAATCGAGTAAATACGGTACAGATGAATTATAACAGGATCTGTTTTTGTTTTATATAAGTACATAAAACAGTTTACACATTAGGCTAATAGAGTAGACTTCCCGTTTCTCATCACAAATGAAACATGCGTTGTTTTTAGAAAGACAGTTAAGAAGCATATAGAAGTGTTTGGTAACAAACATACGGCAAACCAGTTTTCCAGTGTATTCGCAAAGTTGTAGCGGGTTCACAGCACAACGAAAACTATTGCAAAAATAAACACCATCACTTGTGAGCGAACATAAATTGCATTTAGCAGAGTCTGCATTGCAAGAAACTGGATTTACACTTTATATAAACAAAACCTTTCATGACTACAAAAAGAGTTGAGAAACCGGGAAATTATTTTATTTTGTCTTAGATCATATGCTTTTGGGTTAAAAGTTTAGTTTATTTGGTTTTATTTAATCTCATTTATTGACAAAATTCTGCGTCCTTTTGTTCTACTCAGGTTGTATCATTCAACGAAATTCATTTTCCTATATCAGGGGAACTCGTCACACCATGCTGGAGCTGGGGATTTTCTCCCACTAGTTGGGTTTACTTTCTGAAAGATAATATTTTGGCACCTGCTGTTTGACCACATCTTCCACCAACTGCAGCCGTTGGGACGATTTTGGCCGCTTTTAGCAGCTAGAGATCGGTAGTAAGCTTGCTGACCGCTGTTATACTGAGCACAACTGTGTGGGTTGCCTCTGTAGACACAACCATAGGTTTGCCCGTTCGGAAGGGTGCACCTCACTTGGAAAAGTCTGGGACCACCTCCTGGATTGCGGCACTCAGCCCATTCACAGTTTGATCCGTCTTCTGGATTGCTATTACAGCCAAAACATTCACGCAATCCCAACTGCCAAGCAGCCGTCCAACATACCAGACACAACAAAACAAATCCTGTGAACGGAACTTGACTTGGCTTCATCATTCAACCTGCGTTGATTAAAATAAAGCGTTCAACTCAGTTTAGTAATAAGTTATGTGATGTATAAAAGTGTTGCATGTAGAAATTGACTAATCTTCTATGAGAAGGATTTGTAATTCATATAAAAATTCGAGACCATTTGGCGTTTCTAAAGATATTTCATAGCATTTATCAAATACCATAGCGAAAATTGGTTGCAGCACATGTAAAAGACAAGCATTGTTGATCAGTGGCTTTAGAGTCTGATAGACAAGAAGCGGGTGACTGGAGTTCAAATCTCGCTTATATCACTGCCTTATCACCCAGGGTCAAAGGCATTTAAAAGCTTTTTAGTTAGAAATACAAGAATAAATGCCTGATATATACTTTCGGTGTGTTGTTGGTTGACAGTGGACCATCGTTATTCTTGTCTATATATATATATACTACGTGAAAGAGAAGCTCGCCAGTGGACCAACTTTGATTAGGAACTCGGATTAAAGCAGAATTTGCTACGACAGACAGTTGTTTCGTCCTTCTTGTCGTCATAACGATGTAGCAGAGAATAAGCCAACCGGCACGAATGCTGGTGAGTTTATTCATGCTCAAAGACTGTAACTTTATACACGGTCTTTGCATTACAGTCATTTTAATTAGCCGACTTGATTGCCTTCTACCAGTTGGGATTCTTAATTCTGGGATTTCTTATTAATAGATAGATAGACAGACAGACAGACAGACAGATAGATAGACAGATAGACATGCGGAGACTAAGACCTCAAAAAAATCTGAGCTCCAGATACATGGGAATCGAACCCTGGTATGACCTTCCGTACACTAGTCGGACGGTCTGCCACTGAGCCACGGGAACTCATATGGCGAGCAAGATCACTATACATTGGTTTTTGACACATGGACCGTAATTCCCCACCCGGGGATAAATTTGAAGGTCAAATGTCATACCTTTGTCAAATTTACCTACCAAGGGGCAGAAATCAAACTAAATATAGCAAAAAAGAGAGGAGGAGTTTTGAAGAAATATAAGTCATGCCCTCATGAGGAAAAAATTTTACTTTCACTTTAAGACAATTCGGTGAAATTGAGTATACTCATGTATATAGTTTATTTTTACATCTATTTCTGACAATATTGCAATGATTTTTGTTTCTTCTCTGTTTTGATATTATAGGGACTTTAAGCAACGCCAACGACGACGGCTCAGAAAAAATATATTCTTTATTTGCTCTTTAATTTTTTGTGTAGATCATTAGGGTTTTATTTTCTCATCTTAAACATTGTGAAACGAAAACGACTAAAAGTTCCTCCTTGAAAGTAAACAAATACTGAGAATATTTTTGTTATCACATCCTTGTCGTCCCTAGAACTCCAAAATAGGTCTTTTCACGTTCTTTTTTTACCGACAACTATATATACGTGCTGGTGCTCAGTTCGATGCATTCCAACGTTCAGTTATTGTATTTACTATTGTTTTCTTGCCGTCGCCGTCGGCGTCCTCATTGCTTAAAGTCCCTAATATTAAAAGGTTAGTCGAAAAAAGAATAAAAGATATATAGATGAAGTACTGGAAGTTATACGACTATTTTCTATAAGGATTTTAGGTCTCAAAGAATGACCCGTGATGACTTTCAGTATGAATCTGCACTGCTGTTTGTTTTTATAAATATAACAATTATAATAATAATAACGAAAACAATTCTCAATAATAATAGCAGCAGACTTTCTATGAGAATTATACGAGCCAAAACCTTTTATGAAAACTCGATAGCTGCGTTGAAGTAACTTTAAATTATGTCAAAAAAAATCACAAACTTTGTTTCTGGACATCCTTAGAAATATGAATTCTAACCTTCTGTAATAATAACTTGCATTTTTTTACAGTGCAAATATCTAAGTTGTTCCGACCATACCTCTTAACTTGGGGAACCTTGCCTTTCTTATAATCCGTTCCGAGTAAGCAAACGCCAGTGTATTCCCAGCTTACACGAAAGCATGAAGACCGTCGACAAAAATGTTTCCTTTTATAGCGTGTTGAAAGATTGCGAGGAAACTCCCAACGATACAGTATTGGTCTAACTTACATTTTTTCTGGTTTCGGTTCTGCAAATTACACAACTATCATCAGTTGTAATATTGAGCTGCTTTGATTTATATAACAGTATCGTTTGATAATCGAGTAATCAATATAAGGCACTTTTAATTTATGCAGAAACAAAGAGAAACTTTAGCGACAAAACGTTTTTTTTCCTGAAATTTGGGACAAGGCTGATTTTTCAGTTGAATTATTGTGCAGAATATCGTTTAGTACACAACTGTTTTTATTCTCTCATTATTTTATATTCAAAATGTTATTATATAATATTTAACATATAAGAAGACTGATTCTCTATAATAACCGTAAGATTTAAATATCTAGACAGCATGCAGTATGTATATATTTCTGGTTGAGGTCGTTAGTTTTGTTTAAGGAGCTCGAAACTCTCGCAATAAAGAGAAGAAAACAATGGAGAAAAAACCTAATGATTTTTTTTCTTATTCTTTTTGAACAAACCAATTGAAAGAACGCAATTCCAGCCGAAAAGAAACGAATGTAATAACAAAACATACACAAAATTATTTACCTGAACTGAAGATAACCGTGTCAAACTACTCGAAACTGCATGCCTCCTGCAAGTTTACTCGTATAATTTCAAATTTCGTTAACCAAAATTTAGTTGATTTCCCATTGACGAACTTAAGCCGAGAAACATTTTTGTTTTTCTAAATTTTTTCCAAAATAAGGTTTCCGGCTCGCTTATTCTATTGTCAGCATTGGGAATATTTTCGGTAAGTTCTCAAAATTTGGACAATTTCCCATCTCATGTTTTTAAGCGTCTTAGAATAATCACTGGATAACATGTGCACAATAAGGTTGGGAGATTGGTTTTCCAGTCATAAAAGGATTTTGTAGAAACCTTCAAGTCTTTTCTTACTGGAATTTAGGCAGTATAAAAGAATTAGTTAGACAGCGACCATGCTCTATAAATTTCAAACAAAAAAGTACGGACTTGATAGTAGATCATCAATTGAATTTATGTTATTTTTCTTCTTATTGTTTTCCTTATCATCACCACCGCCATCATCATCATCATCATCAGAGATTTATTAAGTGGCAGGTGACACATTAAAACGATCAATATCCGTGACACATTCATTGTCATTCGAGTGATTGTGTAATAAAAGTCCTTGTGTCAAAGCTAAGTGTCAGTAGTTATAATTTCAAAAAGAATCAATTTTATCCTAGTTTAGTACCTATTAACATTGGAACAAACATTTTTGCAAATCTAAAAACTCTTTAAGATCTCATACAAAAATTGAATGTTTATGTTTATGACAATCATTTCCGTACCGCCTAGATAATAAAATTAGGCCAATATGCTTGCAATATTCTTGGAAAAAAGGGGAAAAAACACGTTTTTAAGCGTTTCTTTTGAAAAGGGGTTACATAATTTGAACCGGAAAGTTTCGTTGAGTTACATTACAGGCTATTGTTCTGCATAATTAATGCGTATAATGAATGTACACCTTAAATAGATTATATCACAGTCTGACTAATCTACATAATACATGCATGTTGACGTTATATAATCCGTTTTTTTAAAATACTTACCTTACGTGATCTTTTTACTTCGAACATGGTGGGCAATATGCCAGAATATTACGTCGAAAAGATGCTATAAAAGATTTAATGCGTTTATGTACTCAATTTAAGTTACTGCAGCGAGAAGTCATATATTCCTTGTGAAACATTAAAATTTGCCAGTTTAAATTGTGCCTTCATAGCTCAGTTGGTACGGTCGCTGCACCGCTATTATAAAGGTCACTGGTTCACACCCCATTTTTAATTGTTTCTTAACGTTATTTCTAATTACCGCGTTACAAGGCCATTAACAATATACTGTTATGCAATGAAAATTCATTAGTTAAACAAATAAATTTGTACGGAAAGTTAAATGTTTTTCGAAATTTCTAGAATACCCCTTAAAAGCAAGATGTTTTTGGAACAAGATAAATTCACTTTTTTAAACATTTTCGGGAGTTTAGCCTCAAACTGCGTCAAGGGTACTTAGTTATCACATTCGCTTACTTATCTCAGTCACTTAATTTTGCAATTTTAGAAGAGAAACGTTTTGCGTTATAAAGCTTTTGCGAATCGGAGAAAAAGCGCGATTAAAGGGAGTTAATTTTTGAGAATTTTGACTAAATCTTTGCTTTTGCTTTTTAAAATATTTTGCAATTAAACTGATAACTATACATCATTTAACAAAAATACAAACGGTCACGACGTTTTCACATCCTGCGATGCTGTATCAAGTGAATGCACTTAAGTTGGCCACTGTTTGTTTAACCAAACAGTAACAGGCAATTGGCGCTTTCAACAAAACTTTTCGCAAATGCTCTAGCCGCAGCAAACATTGCGATACTGATTTTTCGGACGATGCTTTAAATGGCTTTTTTCCTGTCGTGAAATTAAGACGCTTACTTAGCTTTTCCTCAACTATTGATACAGTGATTTTAAAGAGACCATGGGGGAAGAGAAGTTGTTTTGCAGTCTACAAGTTCACAAGAATATACGTTTTAAAAAGGATATTTCCTTGCTTTTTCCTCGGGAAAATATAAAAAATTCCCGCTACAAACGTGGCTTTAATTGTCCCTGTTTAGTGGCTTCAAGAACGTGATACAACCACGCATGCGCTACATCTGTACCTTTGATTACCATTTCAGCCGAATCCCACAAGCATTTACGTTTTTAAAGTTCTTAGTCAAAGCACTATATTCTATTCACCATCTCTGACATTACATTCAAAACTTTTAAAATCCCTTTTGCATTGTCTGTTGTTTGCTTTATTACTTACATGATATATCATGATTCAAAAACAATTTTTTTTCAGTAAATTGGCTTGCTGTCACTGATCACAAAGTATCAGAGATTTTTTTTCAGAGATTTCATCAGTGGGCAGAGTATCATCATATAGGGTCTGTTCACATGGGGTGAGTTTTTTTTGGGGGGATAGGGTTATTTCTGTCATTCAGTTATCTCTGTCTCAGATTGGTGACGTTGTGTGGTGCTGAAATATGGTCAGCAACAGGAAGGCTGGAGGATGATGAATAAACTGGCTGACTGTGCAAGTATCACCGGGTAATACGGCCAGTTGTTAATGAGAAAAAATGTGGAAAACATTTTAAGCAGGTGCGTACGCAGGGGGGGTGCATCGGGTGCACGTGCACCCCCCCCCCCACCTGATAAAAAGGTCCGCTCAGTCAGACCAGATACGGCAAGATAAGAACAATCAAAAGGGGATGAAATAAAAGAAAGAAAGTGGACAGCCGTTCAGGTCGGGACT
>JAOEHV020132964.1:0-14582 GCA_025447995.2 Isaurus tuberculatus | reverse complement strand
AATTCAAATGAATAGATGATACAAACGCTCTTGATGTTAGCACTTGTAAAAAAGTGTCTTAGTAAGTTTGATTTTTTTAAAATATGGCTTGGTATCTAAAAGAGTTATAATTTTTCTCCTTTACAGAACACGACTCAATTGTTCGTTCACGTGACCGATGCAAATGACAACTATCCCGTATTTAGTCCTTCAGTCTACCATGTGGTCATAGCCGAAGGTCCGACTAGTGTTGGACGTCTCTTGGTTGATTTGAATGCCACTGACCAAGATCTTGGGCTCAATAAACGTTTAACTTATCAAATACTTAAGTCTTCAGGCTCGGATAACTTCATTATTGACCGGAACACGGTTAGAACTTATTTTGCTTGTCAGTGATGCTTGTTGCTCATATTAATTTTGGTTTAATAACATTTTCCAAGTTCCTCAAACTTCGGATATGTAGTGGTTTTTAAAGGCATTCCATGTTCTTGCTTTTATTGAAAACACATGAGCAATTTTGGTGGAAAATTCCGACAGCAGTAAAGCGTTTCCAAAAAATAAAGAAATAAAGAATCCTGACACCCACAATCCTGGACAAAAAGACTAGGAACAGTTGACTTTTTTTGTCGCGTTTTACGCAAGGTTTCAACTATTAACAAAATGTAGGCCTCCCACAGTATCTAAAGTAATTAGTTCCCCCGTCCCTTCCCCCCCTCTTCAATGTTGAAATACATTTTGATTTCAAATGTTTGCAACATTGAATGGGGGGAAGGGGGTTGAGGTATTTTTTGTAGTATTTAAACCAAAATTAAGGAAGTGTCCCAAACATTTTGTCCAGGCCCCGGTTGTTCAAAGAGTGGGTAACTCTTATCCAGCGGATAAATCGCTGTCCAGTGGATAAAATTTATCCGCACACGCCATTTGGGTTGCTCAAAGCTTGGATAGTGTTATCCAGCCGCTATCCATTGGATAAAGTTATCCACATCAAGGTAGTTCGTATAACTTTTTATCCAGTGTATAAAATAATGATGTCGTGAAGAAGTAAATTAAACATGGCGGCCCATCGTCTTCATCCCATTTTGAATTTCGCGAACACAAGGAAAGCCAGAGATTATCGCAGAGAACTTGTAGATCCACTAAACTATTACAGTGAAGAAGAGTTGAGATCTCGGTATCGTTTTGGGAGGGAAGGCATAAATGTTATTGTTGAATTGCTGTCAGATGAAATTTCTCCCTCGACTAGAAGAAATCACTCGTTGTCGGCCACGGAGCAGGTGTTGGTTACGTTACGCTTCCTAGCTTCCGGTAGTTTCCTGGAAGTCATTGGAGATACATTTTTATCGTACGATAAGTCAACGGTCAGTCGAGTCGTTCGCTGAGTGACACTGGCTCTTGCCTCGAAAGTGAACGAGTTTGTTAAGTTCCCAACAACAGCAAATGAGCGAGACGAAATCAAGCATGGTCTTTTTCGCGTTGGAGGTTTCCCTAGTGCAATTGGTTGCATTGATTGCACCCATGTGCGAATAAAAGTCCCCTCACAAAATGAGCCAGATTTTGTAAATAGAAAAGGATTTCATTCAATTAATGTGCAGGCCATCTGTAAATCATTGACACTTGGAATGTTGCCATTATTCCTAGATTTCCGTTTTTGTCTGTTTCCGTGAAATAATGTATTTTACAATTACAAGCCCACAGAACTTCGCTTTATCCAATATTTAAATTTTTGCGTTCTGAGAAAGTTTAAAAACGTTTCAAATCTTACCTGATTCGAGTCCGCCCTGAATCCCAGAAAATGAGGGGTCATCTCCGAAAAGTTCAATAATCTTTTTCGAGGAACTTTTTGGGGAAGTCTGCTTCTCTCCTCCACCGGTTTTTCTCTGTGATGCTCCGAACTTAGAAAATTATTTTTGGCAGCACCGACCATTTCTCTTTGACTTCACAAACACTTCGTAAACAGACGCCCAAGGAATTTACTTTTGCCGTAATATCTTCCCACACTTTTGTCTTGTTTTTGTTCGTTAGTGTGGAGCTAAATTTACTTTTGATTATGTCAATGTTTTGTTCCGCTTCTTCAAAGATTACCGCGCATTCAGCAGCCGTAAAGTTTGGTTTCCGGTTTCTCTTATTTTCCGCCATTCTTTTTGCGCGCTTGCACACGCAGATAATCACTATAGCAACAGCACAAGTAGTAGTTTATCCACCGGTTTGTGCAAGAGCTTTTTATGCGCTGGATAACTATCCACTGGATAGCGCATTTATCCGGTGGATAGCCTTATCCACTGGATAAATTTATCCGCTCTTTGAACAACCGGGGCCAGGATTATAGTTTAATGAAAAATAATTAAAACCTTCCTGTTTGGCCAGTAGTTCGAAGCGAGTATATAGTCAAGCATTCTCAGATACAAATGCATTTTTTCAATTTTTAGCCATTTTTGGATCAGTTTTAGGAAAACACAGATAAGCTCTTTTGATTCCTTTTTTACAAGAAAGGCTGCGTGAGAACGATAGCTGTCAGGAAAAACCGAAGCAACTACCAATTACCAAAGTTTAAGAAAATATTCAATCTTTATCAAATGACATAGTCTATTTTGATTGTAATCTCCCGCATATCTATTTGAACAAGTTGCCATCGGTGTTTTGGTAGTAATAAGATCTATGACTGCTGAGCGGAAGGTCCCGGATTAAATTCCCGTTCTTAAAGAGGACTAAACATTTGTGCGCCCTTCCATTGCGGCAGTGCCTACGGACAGAGACTTGGAGCCGTTGGTCCATTCTCTCAATATCTGATATTTTATCGGGAGAATTAAAATAACCAACACACTTGATAAGATCAGGTTTATTGCCTGTTGGTGGTTTTTATGGTCTGTTCTTGGTCACAGAAGGCATTTAGCCTTATGCTAATAATAATGGTAATACTATTAATTGAGGGGTGCAATTCTGTCCTCAAGTCCCAAAAAAATATTTTGAAAACTCTAGCAATTTAGCAAAGTTTTTATAATTATAGCATTTTACCAACACTTGATTAATGAACAATATCAATATTTTACCTTTTATTAGTAATTGTGCCTGTAACAGCCGTAGAATAACAGCTTCAGCTGGAGCTAACCTGCGACGGTATTTTTTTTGTACTGGGGGGGGGGGATCAGAGACTCCCATCCGCTTCATACTACGGAAACCGGAGTTATACGCGCCGGCCCAATGAACTACTTTGGTTCGTAATAAGATTTGCTTAGCTTAGTGTCTGTACCCTGGGTAAAGCAAGTATCGTTTTTCTTCTTCAGGGCATTATAAAACTCAATAAATCGCTTGACCGTGAGAAAGTTGGACTGTCATCAACTGTGGACGGTAAAGGTGTAATAATTCTTCCTGTAGAAGCTGCTGACTATGGTACGCCATCACTGAAAAACTCAACAAAGGTAATCTTAGTAATTATCTCTTTCATAAAGTTTGATTTTGCGGTTATCATTTTAATATCGATTTCAAAGTAAAGCGGTACGTGAGATAGAAATATTCAGTTTAATATTTATAACGCTTCCAAGAAGGATAACTTCTTGACGTTTTTCTCGAAATCTATTTTTTTCCATTTTCATAAGATAAGGGGCGGGGAATCACTAGTAGCAAAAAGGAAGCCCTTGTATAGAAAAAGGCCCTTTATTTGCTAATGCTATTCAAACGCTTGTGCTGGGGATTGCAAATGTTAGAATGTTGCTGCAATGGAATAAAATTTTTCAAAGAACTTATTGTTGATCAACAAATTTTCCAACTAGTAGTTTTGAGAATTACAGAACGCTGATATCTTTTTATAAACTGCATGCATAGACCCAAAAGGTTCGTTATTTTGTCCACTTGGCACGCCTCCGTAGCTACCTCAAATTATATTCTAATGAAACATATTGTAAACAAATGAGAGTTTTACGAAACACAGCACGCCAGGCCATGACGCTCTGCGAAAGTCTGGGCCGAGAAAAACTAGCGCTTTCCCACTTTGTTGATAAGAATTACTAGGACACTTTAGAAGGCTCTGTTGACTGCTTTGCTATTCCGTTTTAAAACGTGCAACCACAAAGAAGAACACTAAAAATACACCATTTAGGCTCAAAATCGTACCAAAAAACATCTTTAAATCGAAAAGTGAAAGATGAAATCGAACCTTATAAAAATATGAATAAATAAATCCAATCTGTTCTATATTATTGTAAGTTCTCCCTTGTTTCTATGTTAAATTATAACATTCTAATCGAATATACTGTAATGTTAATTGGAGGGTACATCTGCGCTGTCAGGATGACATAAATTTCCGAATCTGCGTGGCAAACGGGCTGGGTTGCGAGAGCATGACGTGACCACGCTCGTTTCTAGACTCCTCGTGCTCGTCATGACCTTACGCGTCGTGTTTCGTAAACTCCCTATTAACATCGGCAAAGACACGTCTAAAAAATAAGTTTTTTATTAGGAGAAAATAGAGTTCGTATTGGCAAAGGAATAACAAAATAATAGAAAATTTAAAACCAGTTTCTGGATCAGCCCTAGGAATTTACTATCGAAATAAGATCTTTGGAATGCAACTGTAGATTAGGTTTATGGAGGAAAATTATTAATAAAGTACAAATTCAAGTTTTTTATTGCAAATTCCGAATTCAGAGTTCACAGAAAGATTGCACTTATTGTTTTAGTTGTCCTTCATCTTGGATATTTATTTTACTTATTGCTCAGGTTACGGTGTATGTCAGCGACATAAATGATAACCCTCCGGTGTTTGTTCCCAATGAATACAGCTATAGTATTCCTGAGGGGTCTGAGACGGAAACAGTCATCGGAACTTTGAAAGCTACGGATAGAGATCTGGGAGTAAACTCACAAGTTAACTACGACATCATAACAGATGGTATTTGTATTTCATTATTATTGCCATGTTTTTAGCATGTGGCGGCGTGGTTGGCGCAGTTGTTAAGATCTCTGCCTTCCAACCACAAGGTCCCAGGTTCGATTCCTCGGCTCTGCCTAAACAATTTGTGTGACCTTCTTTTCATCCTTACGAGGTCGGTAAATGAGTACCAGCTTCGGCTGGAAGCTAACCTGCGATGGATTAGTGTCCCGTCCAGAGGGAGTCAAGGGCTCTCATCCGATTAACACTACGGAAACCGGAGATGAGCGCCGGCCCCATGGGCCACTAGGGTCGAAGAAGGATTTAGCTTAGCTAGCTTTTAGCATGTAATAGCTTAAAGAGTTTATTGTCTTAACAAATGATTAAAAGTGAAGTACTTGTGTAACTCCTCTTCAAGAACCTGTTGCCTTCATATATGAAAAAATATTACCATTTATGGAAATACCTATGATAAGTTTCAGTGATCAAATATCAAATCATATCATTATTGATAAGTGTATATAAAGAACTTACAAAAAGAGAAAATAACAGCGTCAGACATTTTCACGATTCAGTTTTGTCGACATAAAGACAACACAAAACAGATCGGTTTACTAAAATTAGTTTTCTAAAGTGCCTCAAACTCAAATTTCACTTGGAAGGAGGCTGAAATAAAAATGCAAATACGTCAAGGGAAGCTTATTGGGCTTTTAAGATAATAAAATAATAATAATAAGAAGAAGAAGAAGAAGAAGAAGAAGAAGAAGATCTTGATAATAAGATCTTAGAATTAGTTTATACGTTGCTTTTAATTGAGATGATTTTAAATTCTTATTAACATAGATTGTTAGCTCACTTGGATTCTGTTTTGGCTACTAGTTCCTTTTCAGATAAACAATACCACAGGACTGTTGACAGTTGCGGATGAAATCGACAGAGAAAAGAAGGATTTTTACACCTTTACTGTCATAGTAAGTTTTGATATTGATAATGAGAAGCTTGAACAATGTTTTATGCTGTGACAAGATTCCAGTCCGTTACTTCTACGATTGCAGTGTAGTGTTTTACCAACTGAACTATGAACTATAACTACTTAGAATGAGTCAAACTTTGTGGATAAGTTGATGCGTTTTAAGTGTTAAGAATGAGTTAAGTGATTGAGTTTGTACCACGGTTATTCAGCAACGACATTGTGAGCGATCTCGGGTTATGTACACAAATTTAAGCAACCTCGTAAGGAAGCCTGAATAAAAATCATGCTTTCACGGGATTTCAATCGGTGACCTTAGCGATACCAATGCAGTGCTCTTACAAACTGACCTATGAAGTCTAAGGTGTTCGTTGCATATCGGTTGTAGAAGGTCTATCTTTGCCACTTTAGGGTAAGCTAACCCCTATTGTGACTGAGTTTTGTTCGCCGACTATTGCTTCATAACCTCATACCTTATAACCACGTACAAAAAGAGTAACATAGCAATTTCGTTAATGGAAGAATCTTTTTTTTTTCAATGAAATCGTCGCGTTTGAGAATACGCTCCTCATCCTGCTCTTATAAGCCGTCAAAATTAATTAGCACAAACAGAATCTACTAAGATTTTTAAAATTCGCAAAGCAATATTAGAATGCTAAAAAGGTAAACAGACTTGTAAGTTTTTTTTTAAAACACTAAAACGTTTTCTAAAAAAATAACTAAATGAATAAAAAGTCATCAGGTGTGAGTCTCTTTTCCGGCGTATTGCAGTTATATGCATCAAGTTATTCCTTAAGAGGAAAGCCTCTATTTGTTTGTAAATTTATGGTTGAAATTGTGCATATAGTAGTGCTTCAATGATTGGACGTAAAGTCCAAAACTAGGTAGCAGTAATGGTTCTCCAGAATAAGGATGATAAGGGTTGTCGGGCGAATGGCAGAGCTTCGAGACAAGTGGTTGGAAAGGTTCGGAAAGCTTGGTGGAGTCTACATGTTCATTTTACTCTTTAGTCAAAAATGTTTGTGTGTTAGAAAACACATTTTAAATTTTTGAACCGTTTTAACAACTTGGAAACAAAAACAAAACATTTACATTGAAAGCACCAAGGAAATGGGTAAAAACAAACTTACAATTTTTGTCTTAATAGGCCAAGGACCAAGGAAATCCATCGTTGAACAGTACAACGACCGTCAATATCTCAGTTACTGACGTCAACGACAACCCACCAATATTCAACAAATCGGTTTATCACGTGACTCTTAAAGAAAATGTGTTTGGAAGTTTTAAGGTAGTTTAATAAACAGAAAAGTGTAGCTTGTTAGCTCTTTGGGTATAGATTAACCTTAGATTTTATTTCCTGTATTGAAAACACAGGTATTCACTTAGGCCTGTTTCAGACTGTAAATCGATCAGAGTTCCAGTAGCAAATACGCGTTTTCCCCCAAATAATATGCATCCACTTAGTCATCCACTTTATTGTTTCCATTTTTCAAATAGCTGTGTAACACTAAAACAGTTTTACCTTTTGGCCCTACGGACTCGAAGGTAGATTTTGACCCATTGGTCCTTAAGGTAATCAGATGATGAAAAAAGATCTAGGAATAACCGCGAACTTGTGTCCCTTAATTAGTAAGGACGTTTCGGACTGTAATCTTTCGTCGGAGTGAAGTGTGTCAATTTATCAAACTGTTTCTATAGAAACACCGACGCAGCATCCCATTTTATCACATTCATGGTTTTACATCAACTCCGTTTTATTTTGAAATTTGAAAACCGCTGAGCTGCAAAGTTCACCATGTTAACTTAAGTTTTTCTTTGTAACTTCGATCGTTTAATATTAAAAAAATTATACTGTTTAATTCTGTTATTGTAATAGCTTTTCACTTACCCATGAAGATGGCAGCGGAAGCTGTCGAAACATGTTTAAACTAAAGAAAGATGACCTCCTTTTTAAAATGTTTCTAGACTGCTCCTGTCTGTCCAGAACTACTGTTACACGTCTATCTTTATTAGATAGGAAATTTCTTTATTTTTCTGATATTCGTTTCTGTGATACGTAACAGAATAGGGGACTTTCATTGTTTATTTGCTGCAGGTTTTCCAGTTGAGTGCGTTCGATCTTGATCTTGAAAGGAACAGGAAAATAAAATATTCTATTGTCAATGGCAGCGACGGAACATTTATTATTGAAGGTTTTTCTTTTGAGACTTTGAATCGTATTTTTTTACTTTTTAAATGTGAAACTTCAACCTGTTAGTATAACTTTCTTATATTTGGGATTTTATTCAGTAGAAATGTCCTAATTTGTATTGTTTGAGCACTTTGAAGTTAGTACATGATACTTAATTGCCACAATTACAGTACTTGTTTAAAAATTCATAATTCTTTTTCATTTCTTCAAATATGTTTGTGAACTTCCTAATCTCCTGAACTTTAATTTGACATAGAATCAACTGGAATTATAAGAACGGCGCTTCCCCTTGACTACGAAAGCAAAACGGATTATCACTTGCATATTTCTGCTACGGATGGAGGTGTTCCAAGTCTAACAAGTTTTGTCTTAGTTATTGTCAGTATTACCGATTACAACGACCTGAAACCTGTGTTCAACTCGTCCTCGTACTCTGTCGCTGTACCAGAAGATATTCACCTTAACACGACCCTAATAATTGTTTCTGCTACTGACCCGGATGAGGGCATCCAATCAAACGTAAGTGTTCTTTGGTTTTATTTGTTTAGTTGTCAGTGTAATTAAACAAAATAATCCAAAGGGGATTTTTTACATGAATCATTTTAGTTTAACCCTCGCCGCTAATCTGTTAAGCCTCTTCATATGATGTATGAGTTATAAACTTATTCCATATTCAGGACAGTTGATTGCGTTCTGTTTTTGTAGATATTAAAGCAGCAATTATTATTTCATGATGTGTTCTTTGAGTTTAACTGAAAGGTTCTTTTTAATTCAGATTACTTACAGTCTGCTTGATGGCCTGGGAACTTTCCTTATTGATAAAGGCTCAGGAGAAATAAGATTAATAGCTAAC
The DNA here is from genome assembly GCA_025447995.2 of Isaurus tuberculatus. Taxonomy (NCBI): domain Eukaryota; kingdom Metazoa; phylum Cnidaria; class Anthozoa; order Zoantharia; family Zoanthidae; genus Isaurus; species Isaurus tuberculatus. Next base: position 5,725 of record JAOEHV020132964.1, on the reverse strand, counting down.
TTGGACAGAGAGACGAAAAGCAGTTATCAACTGACAGCAGTTGCCAGTGATCAAGGCAGGGAAAACAGCTTGTCATCTCAGGTCTTGGTAAATAAAAACTGTTTTCAGTCCATTTTGGGAAATGCTTGTATTTTACACGGTTTTTGTCTTTAACGGTGACTTAAATTTGATAAAATATTATTAAGAACTGTGATATTAAATTTAGCAGTTTAGCTTAGCTATTCATTTTACATAGCTATTACTTTTTTTAATTAGCTATTCATCGTCAAAACAGAAAGTGCCACTAATGATCTCACTTAAATGTGTTCCTCTCCTTCAGGTTTTAATCACTATATTAGATATCAATGACAACACGCCAATATTCAAGCGGAGTTCCTACACAGTTCCCGTGAGGGAGGATGCTGTGGTAGACTCATTAATAGAAAAACTTCAAGCAACCGACAGGGACACAGGGGAGAACGCCAATCTGACCTACAGTATAGTATCTGGAAATGAAGAAGGTATTTTTGCAATGCATCTTTATGAACTTGATAGTACAGTGCATCCTCCATTACCGAACAGGCTAAACTCAATTTAAAGACGGGCCGTTCGGATATGCCGAAAATTCGGATAATCGAGGATGACCTTTTGACCCTTTTTCATGCCCCCTTATAGGGTAGTTTTTATGGCATGACTGAAGAGAAAACCGAGGCAGAAAAGAATATTACTTTTTATGTCTGATACTCATAATAATCACATAATTTGTCAACAAAATTTAAAAATCAGCAAAAAGAAAACTTTATCAGTTTATATCTTCTGAAAAAAGGATGCTCTGCTTGCAACTTGCAACGGCATTTGCTGGGAGCTAACCTGCGATGGATTAGTGTCCCGTCCAGGGGGAGTCTACGACTCTCATCCGCTTAACACTACAGAAACCGGAGATAAGCGCCGGCTCCATGGGCCACTAGGCTCGTAAAGGATTTAGCTTAGCTAGCTTGCAACTACTTTCTCGCTTTTCAGCGGCAAGTTCGCGCAGTTGTACAAGCAAACGGCAAAACATTTAGGCCACTCGACGAAGCCTCACTGTGGTTAATCGAACATCTGTTTGGGATAAAAAAATGACCCAAGTTTGATGTTCGGATAATCGAGGTTCGGATAATCGAGGTACGGATAATCGAGGATGCACTGTACATGCGTTCGTTTATAAAGACGGAAGAACAATTCTAAATGACATTAAGTATTATGTGTTTTGAAAAACTGTAAACCACAATTCTTGGTTTGAAGTTCAAGGTTTGCCTTCAGAGGCCTTGTTGGATTAAAGAACGGAGCCATCTGTATATTATCATAAACGTGCTACTCTTGTCGTGTTTCAAAACATTTTGAATACAGACTCATTTTTTTTATAGCAAATGCAGTACTTTGGTACTGATTAAAACGCCATTGTTTTTGATACTTTAATATAACATCGTTTCAAAGGTAAAATGGATTAATGCGCGTTTAGCGGATTTGAAAAAAGTTTGCGTTTGCATAGGTTGTCACACAGATAGCTAAATTTTATAGATTTTAAGCGCACTTAAAGTTTATGATAGATTCTCTAAGGCAGAAGACCTGTATAACTTTTTCCAATTTAGTAAAACAAGAGATGATATTGCATGATCATACGAGAATGACTATCAATCAAGTTTTCAGAAATAGTGTAAATTGGACTTTCTTTACATCATTTACCGTGTTTTCATACCCAAACCGTAGAAAAGTTTAATATTTTACTTAAAATCATGCACGATAAGTCATTTTTCCTGACACGCTTTTAGCAGATGCTCTGAAATGTTCCCATTCGGGCTACTTAGCTAGGAATATACTTGCTCCTCGCATGCAAAAGCGTAACTAATGTTCCTAAAATATTTTAGGTTTCTTTGAGATTAACAATATGACGGGTGACCTGACGCTAGCTAAGAGGCTGACAGGCTCGGTGAATAGCACGCACACACTGGTGGTTACCGTAACAGATGGAGGACGCCCCCAATTGAATAGTAGTATCCCTGTGAAACTTGTTATCACTAACAGGAATCACAATACACCAGTACTTCCAAAGGAACTTCGGGTGGCTGTAATTGAGGTGAGTATGTATCTTTAATAGTTGTACGCGCCTGTTGTGAGTGTTTTAAGGGGGTTAACTTTAAGAGCAATGGCCGACCAGCATACTTTGCAAGGCGAGGTCGCAAGTTAGCGCAGACGATATTCCAAACTAAGTAATCAAAATCACCTAAACGTCTCTCCCATCCAGTGATTCTGTTAAAACTTTCCCGTTTTTTGAGGTTTTTATAGATGTTTCGTTCACTATTTGGTATTTTTATTTTTTATTAAACAATGCAAGCCCAGTTTCAAGATCTCTATTACGTCAAAAATACACCTACGATGGGAGTATAACGTCTAATCTCTTTGGACATTTAAGTAATCAAAGGCGCTAGGTAACAACATGGACGACATGTTTGCCGAAGTTCGTTTTTTTGGGTGACTCTTTAATTCATCTCTTCCCTATCGATAGCCTTCTCTCCTGCCGGATTTGTTGAACCAGTTAAAGTTACGAGCCAAGTTCCATTTTATTTATTTTTTTACCCGCATAAACCTTCGGTATCAACTATACCGGAGGTAGAAACCATTTCCAATAACTCCATCGATTTACTTGCTGCAACAGCGTAGTAAGAACAACAGGGTTCGAAACGTCAGCTTCCTGCTCTACTTATGACGATTAAAAATATTTCGACTTGGAATTGATTGAATTACGGATGGATGACGATAGTAATATAGAACATGCGTTAAAATTTAGCACTTTCAATTGATCCATTGAACAACATGGCCTGTGAGATCGTTGCGCAAATAAATAAGATTTTTGTCTTTTTTTCCTTGTTGCACCATGCGTTGATTTATAATTTGTGTTTTAAACCAAATCCTACACAAGGATATGAATTTTAATTATGTTACATAACACTGTTCTACCATACAAACAAGGAGACTGTCGATATTCTGCTTTCAATTTTATCTTAAAGAGTGTCCTACCTGGTACAGTAATTACAATGCTCAATGCTTCGGATTCCAATCATACCGAACTTTTGAAATATAAAATACTCAGCGGAGCCGACGAAATGTTTACGGTTGGATCATCCGATGGTGTTATCAAGACCACAAAGGCTCTAGATTGGGAGATCAAGTCTAAATACACAGTACGTAATCCTTTTTAGTTATCATAAATTAAAATTACCAGTTTTTGCTCAAAAGGAAATTCTATGAAACCACAAAAGTAGGGGAACAAGGTTCTCGTAGCGATTTTTTTTTATGCGTTCCACCTCTAGAAACTGAATCCCTAGCTTCCCACTTGGGTTGCGACTTTTTTATCTCACTCTGATTCAGAAGTTTTTCTTCGGGACCACGCCAAAAATTGGTTTCCATCTTATATCAACTGGCTGTTAGCGCATAGGGCAGTTACGTTACATTTTGTTAATTGATTGTCTGGCGTAATGTAATCCTGGGTAGAACTTGTTGGTGACTGAAGTTAAGTATTTTATTTACTTAACGACTTTACACGCAGGGAGTGGGTGGCGTGAAAGTCCATTCTAAGGGGGGAGGAAAGCCGGAGATCCCGAAGAAAAACCCTTGGAGTCAGGTTGAGATCGACAAATCTCAGCCCACATGCGAACCCTAAGATTCGAACTCGGGTCCGAAGTGGTGGGAGGCGTGGGTGATAACCACTAGGCCAACCTGACTCCCTTACTTATTCTTCATTAAGAATAAGTGAGTTTTAACCAAACTCTATAGTAGTTTACTGATTGGTCAGTTTAGCCCTGATGTGACCAGTTGTTAGACTCAAGTTCAGCTTTGTTACTGGGAAACTTCGATCCGTTTACTAAGATTAGCTGACTCTACTTTGTTCGTTTTTTGATTACATTGTGGCTAAGTCGTTTGTACGGCACAGTAAATTGTTAGCATATGTTAGGGTAGTGTGTAGTAGATAGCTTACCACCTTTTCAGACTTATATTAATGGTTGAAAATAGCAATGCTTTGTTTTGTCTTTACAATTTTTATTTTTATTTTCAAGCAGTTTCTTTCGCACAGAAATGCTTCAGAAACATGGGCGATTGTGTTCTCTGCTTTCCTGCTTTTTTTCTCTACTCTAAATCCGAAAGTATTAACGCTAACAATATTCCTGGTTTGTGGTATTCTTTAAGTAACCAGCCATTTTAAAAGTTCCCGAATGAGAAAGAGCTATAAAACGTTTTAAAAATATTTTACAGTTCCAAAAATTCCTCACGTTCCCGAGAATCTCCAGAAATGACGGAATTTATAACACTGACGTCTTCTGATGACTTTCGCAAGGAAACATTTTGACTGATGAATTCAACAGACCACGTTTTAGTCACAACATGTTGAAAGTGTTTTTTTTTGCCTGCAGCTGACTGTAATGGTTCGTGACAAGGAAGTTCAGTCGCACTCGGATTATTGTGTCGTTACAATTGATGTGATCGATGTCAACGACAACCCTCCTTACTTTACACAGGTGAAAGTGTGAAAATTGTTTTAAGTCTGTTAAAGTGAGAGCAGGAGGACCGGAACGAATTTGATAAATACCAACCATTTCCTCTTTTTCTGTGGTATCTTGACGGTCATACAAACATACTTTTTTTCAGAACTTTTTTCTCTATGAAATTAACATTCATGCGAGTAACACGTTACAATCGCAACAGCACTGTGTGCAGGTGCGGATTTAGGATTCTAATCCCCTCTCTTCCCTACCCCTATTTTTTTATCTCTGATCTTATGAATATTTTTGGAACCCTTCAGCACAAAAAACAACTTACAAGACAAGCTATATGAAGCACATCAACATAACTTGGTAAATAAAAGGAAATCCTTAAGAATTTTTTTTTGTTTAGGTCGTTTGTTGAAAATGGTCGTTTGTTGAAAGTTTATTCGGGTAGTTTGAGAGAAGGAATAAAATCGAGGTATCTCCCTTACCCCATTTCATCCGTATTACCGGGAATATAAAAACGTTTGGAGCCTTAGAAATTTAAGGAAAGTTTCTACATATATATTGAAATATATGGTAGGACCTACAAACAATACTTTCTTACTTTGCAGACCAGATACAACTTCGAAGTTTCAGAAAATGCTGCGAATGGTACAGTGGTGGGACAGCTGAGTGCAAGTGATCCCGATGACGGGTCTAACGCTGAAGTTCGCTACTTTGTTCAAGGTTTGATAGATATTAAAATTAATCAATATGGTTCATCGCATAATAACATTATCATTTTCGTTTTTTCTTGTTATTCTCAATTTTGTTCTCCTCTTCATCTTTTTTTTCTACAAAAGGAGGCTCTTTTAACATCTTGTCAAAAATCTCGTTTCTCAATAAGTATTTTTCAGTTTTTTTATCAAATATAGAATAACAATTCAAGATTGCAACAGGTTCGTATAGACATATTTCTAAGAACTGTTATAGTTATTGATACCAGATTTTTCTTAAAATAAAAGTAATGCGAGGAATAGCTTATATATCTGTAACAGATTCACATTGATTTTGGGGCATTACTTTTCTTTCTTTCCTCCGTTTTCTTTGTCTTTGTCATAAGGCAGAATCGAATGTATTTTGATGCCTAACTGTAAAGTTTTTTGGATACCGTATTTACTCGATTGAGCGCCGCGGCGCTCTTTAAATTTTCAGAGCTTCAGATGCGGCGCTCATTCGGGGGC
>JAOEHV020132868.1:0-14583 GCA_025447995.2 Isaurus tuberculatus | reverse complement strand
AACACTCTTTATGAAGTCCATAGAATGGGGAAATTCATTTCAAAAATTTTAACTGGACGGTTAGCAGTAGAAAAAAAAGTCAATTAGAGAGGGGAGGAGGGGGGGGTACAAGATTCACCGAAATCACTGTGACACCGGGCGTCAGTCCAAGGCCATATCAACCACAGGAAGCCCATGCTCTCAGCGTGTCATTTCATAATCTCGAACGAATTATAAGAAAATGTATGAGAAGCTATATTTTTGAACGCTGTCAGCTGAGAAATAAAAAAAAAATGATTATTTACCTTCTTAAAGTGTTGTTCGTGTCTTTCTTAACCCACGGTAGCAAGCCGAACTAAATCTATGAGATTTTGGCGTCGCTGTCCTTCCCAGAATAATTATCAATTATAGAGGTGAGCGAACTTTATTACTCTTAAATCAATGAATTACTGTCATTTCAACACGATTATCAATGCTCCATACTAAGTCTTATAAATAACAGACTACAGGGCATTTGCATATTCATCTATCCTAACTGGCCGGATGTAAAGATAGGAAAGAAGCTAATATTCCATAAGAGAATACAATATATACTTAATCACAATAATCGTTATACAGTACAACTTGAGCGGCATTGGCGGGCCCACTAAAACTAACTGGCCTCATCCTTCTCACAAAAAAAAAACTATTTTTCCACATTTTATTGATATACATTTTAGTACTGAATTGGAACTATCCGAACATTCAAAGGACATAAAAACTAAACCCTTCAAAATGCTCTACGACGAGCCTAACTGAGCTCTTTATACTACTTCAAATGAATTTTCACGCTTGAGTTGTCTGAGTTTAAAGAGTAAATTTAATAACTTATCTCGACTTAATTTATTTTGAAAAAATTTAGTAAAAGTTATAAACTGATATAGATAATAAAAATTTTAGCACTGTTAGGTATCACAGTGAAGAAGAGTTGCTTTGTTTCGTCTTATCGACAGCGTCGCTCGGTTCACCCTTTTGTGAGTCAGTTTGTTTTTTTAAGAAATCCAACAACCAGGACGCCGTAACGAACCACCAACTTTCAGGTTTGTAAACTTGTCTTGCTATAAAGCCCAGTTCTGACACAGGTGAAATGACATGAAGATGCAAGTGCTGTACGCTGTTGAAGGGAGGCCAGTGAAATCCAAACCTTGAATCTTCCGTATCCGCGTTCTTTTCAAGCAAAACTTGTTTTCCAACTGCTATTAAACGTTCAACCAACCCAATATCCTTTCCGCAAAGCGATTTCGGATTACCAACATGCGGTTTTGGAATAACTAGATAGTGATGTTTTGCAGCAGGGCGAATATCTGGAAATACTATTATTTTATCATCTTCATAAACTATTGCAGATTCTCTTTCCTTTGTAGCGATCTGACAGAAAATACAATTCTTTTTGTCTTCGTCTTTTTCATCCGCCATTTTAGTGTAGAGTGACCAAGCCCAAAGTTTTAACGTGAGGAGACTAGTGCTAGAAGAACAAACTCACATGCGCAGTCAAAATCTTTCATAGTTCAGAAACGTTAGGAGAGGGGAGTGTTTGAGGTTTAAATTCGATTTTCCTGTCCGGTTTTTTTATTCCCCTTTCCCGGTATTTTGCCAGGAAACTTCTCGTGTAGAAATATGGCCGATGAGGATAAATCGTTGGAAGATTTCTTCGCGAAGAAGAAGGCAAAAAAGGGAAAAGGGAAAGGCAAATTTACAACTAGTGATGCCATTACGAAGCAAGTCGGGACCGGCGCGCAGAAAGAAAAGGAAAAGCCAAAAGAGCAAGCCAGTAAGAAATCATCAGCTGTCTCCCAGGCACCGGCAAACAAGGTAATAGCATACCTAATAACCCATATCGGGCAAGTTTTCAAGATAACTTTCTCGATCTTTCCTTCTTTAGGTTTGATCGATTTAGAAAAATGTTGCCATTTCGTGCACGTGTTGATAGGCGGAAAGTTGCATTCGGCTTTTGTTAATTATCGATCTTTGATTTAACATGCTTAGTTACAGAGTTGTTGCTTGTTACATTTATGTGACAGACGGTTGAAACCAACAAAGGACACAATTTAATCACTTGGATTTGATTTTGTAAAAATATAGTGTGATCTTGTAAATCAGAATTGCATATTAAATGATAAGTTAGGTTTTAAAAGTCTTAAGAACTTTGTGGTTTATGTTTTATGTCTACTTCCAAACATAAATTGTCATGTTTGGGCTATACTTTTAGAAAGTTTGCGAATTATAGCTCAAACTCTTGTTCGGTTTATGAAATATTCTTTTAAACTATAAATTCACATTGGACGAAATAATTTGTAAATAGTTTTGAACAGTACGGTCATAATAATTTATTTTTTACTTACTTGCTCTGTTCATGAAGTCATTTTCACATTATTCCCAGGGTATTACCAATCTTTTAATTTATTTTTTTTAAATTTATTTTTCTTACTTGCAGATGCATAATCATTTTAGCTGGCCAACTTTCAAGCAATTCTAAAAATTTATTTGGGGGAAGGCCCCTGAAGTCCCATGTGCTTGTAGGTTGATCACCTCAAATTTTGTTGAATAAATCTCTAAAATACCTTACATACAGTATGCAGTTGAAAAGTAGTTAGTTATGACACCAAAGATTTAGTAGGCTAAACTTTTTTGTTTCCAGTGAACAGCAAATATTAATAAATTACGAGAAATTTTTTCAACAAAGTTACTGAGAAGGTAAGGGGGAAGATTTCTGAAAGTTGGATAAGTTGGCATTGATTTACCTTATAAACTGATTAAAGTGGTTCGTGAGTGCTTCCGATCCCAAAGAAGAACTAAATGTATTTCTTTTAATCCAAAAGAAGAACTTGACGCATTTCTTTTGGCTTGATCAGGAGGAAGAAGAGTGGCTTGACTTTGAAGAACCAACCAAAAAAGATTACACAGGGTTGAGAATACAAGCTTTGCAGATCTCGTAAGTGATACACAAGTGCAAATTATTGAATGGTTTTTTTGTAAAGGCAAAGGAAAAACATTGGAAACAAACTTTGGCTTCAGTGGCATTTGAATTTCTGATTTCTTTCATACTGATGCAGCAGTCCTCTTACAAAATGAGCCAAACTCAAAGCATTAAGAACTAGTTATTGTGTCCAATAGCACTGTCCTTTTCATTACAAATTGAAAATAAAAGTTGAAACAAGAAGCCATTCCATGTTGATGTTGATAATATTTCTATAACTTGATAAATTTGCATTTGATTGAATTAAGCTAACATAGTCTGAAGAGGTCTGAAGATGGCCATCAGATGACAGCTGAAATATTATCAACATTAAGATGGAATGGCTTCTTGTTTTAACTTTTATTATACAACTATATGCCCGAATTAATATAGATAATAATAACTCTACTGCATATTTTAGTATTGTGAATTTTTAAAAGTAATACCAGGGCACGAAATTGCACCTAATACAGTCACCATTGCGACTAAAGTTACCGTGCTGACGACCAAGATTTAAAAATTAGTCACCAAGTTGGCGACCAGAACTCAAAACAGAATAACACTTACAAATTAATAAACTTACTGTAAAAGTTTGGAAATGTTCATTCGTCTCTGTTTGTTAATGATTAACAACATAACCGGAATTGTTTTATACAGATCTGAACAAAGATGTTCAGATAAGTTAATAACGTTACTTCACTTAAAAGCTAGGAAAACCCTTCAATTTGACAGTATTGTATAATGTGTTTTATCAACTATCCTTTTTTGTTTTTGAAAAAAAGAAATGGCTCCTAACTTTTTGGACCTGGCGACCACTTTGAAAAATTTAGGAGCCAGATGGCGCCTTGAAAAAAAAGTTAATTTCGTGCCCTGAATACATGTTTTTTATGTTAAGGATACCAGCTTCTAAGGCCAAAGCCTCAAATTGCCTAGAAAACTGAGCAACTCACTTATAGTCCTGAGAGCTCAAATAGATTCTTTGAAAAAGTTTCAGAAATCAAGTTTACATGCAAAAAGGAGAAAATTAAGGAAAAATTTAATGAAAATTTCATGCTACAACACAACAGCATCACCTCTTTGAATCCTCTTCATACTTAGGACAAAATATGTAAGGGCTAATTAAAACTTGTCAGTGTTAAAGAAGCAACCATTGTAAGCAACTTTTGGGCTAAAAATTACATTCACCTAAGTAAGCAACTTGAAAGCAGACTCTGAAAATAGAGACTGTTCCTTCTTTAAAACATGTTACCATTCTTTTCATTTTCTAAGGTTGACACAAATTAATCTTCATTTGCTGAGAGTAGTGTCAAAAGTTTATAATATAGCCATAGTATTATAAAAGAATTAAACTTTAAATGCAGTAATTTACACTATATTCAAGTAAAAACATAAATTTATTTGTTTGTAAACCAATATCATCAGGGAAAAAGATGAAAAAGAAGCCAATGATTCAAATGATCAAGATGAAGATGGTGAAGAAGGTTTGACATGTTTCTTGTTGCAAATTAATTTTTCTTCATATCTTTTTTGTTTGTCATTAAACACAACTTATTTTGGTCATTGTCTTTAAGCATAATACATTTTAAATACATTTTGCAATTTTGACATTAAAAGATTGAATTTGATAATCTTGTAGTTCTTACTCATTTTGAACTACAGTAAGTGGTCCTTTGGACAACCATGTTTTAGCTCTTAGGCCTCCAGAGCAAAACTTAGGAGTCCCACTCATGACAAACTTGAACATGAAAAAAAAATCATCAACAAAACCATTTTGTAGAGCTGGAATGTCAATGGCAATAATGGTGAAGATGCAATCAAACTTGTCAGCGGTATTTAATGGCTGCCAACAAATTATCTCAAATTTCCGAAAGTTTACCAGTTGATTAGAAGAATTATTGTTTAGAATTATTTTCGGAATTTACACACTCTTTTATTTTTTATAGAAAAACACACTTTGGCAAAAAATGAGGTCGTCAGAAGGACAACCATTATTATTTTCAAAATCCAGTTGTCATTTTCAAATTCTAGTCATCCCTGATGACTGGACACCCACTAATTTGGGACCCTGCTGACAATTACAGTGAGGAGCTAGCAATTTGAGCATTTAGCCCTTCATTGGAGTAATTGAAAAATGTAAAGAAAAAATTTATGTTTTGAATTTGGAGATACAATGTTTGTGAATTGAAACTAGTGGAAGTAATTGAAAAAAAGGAACTAAAGACAATTAGTTTTTAAAGCTTCCTTTCAACTATGAGTGGTCAAGGTTTTGAGTTTACTTACTGTGTCTAAGTACACTTCTGTCAATGATTTTTTAGTATATAATATATATACAGTGCATATGAAAAACACGTTGTTGTAGCATCTATTTAAACTGTTGCATGTCTCTTTCAGGAGATTCATCTTCAAAGAAAGACAAGGCAGGCCCTTGGCAAGTTCAACAGTCTCAAACTGGTAATTTGATTCCATTGTATCAGAACATGACTATTAATTTCTTAAAGCAAGAACAAACTATTTTGTAAATTCAGCATCAGATTTCAAGTACAGAAAGTTATTATTGCTATAAACCTTTTCATCTGGTAGCAACTGTCCCTTACAACATGCCTGTGATGGTACAGATTAAATGCACTTGCTTGATAAGCATACAAGTTTGTTGCAAAAATTTAAAATTTTACTTAAAGTTTCTATTGTCTGTTAATGAATAGACATTATTTTATTAAAAAGAGTTTACTGGCAACACAGTTTGTTTAAAATCAGTCTTAGAAAAACCTAATTTTCATTCTTATACCAGTTGTCGTGGAATAATAATTATGTAAAATGGTAGAATTTCAGGGATGATATTTCAAATTAAAATATTATCATAGCCTTCCGATTTCTGCATTAAACTTGAATGGCTGTCATTGAAGCAGTTCCAAGTTAGCTCCTGCTACCAGCTTGTAGTTTGGTATAACTGTCATGCTGGAAAGGCCGATTAAAGATAAGAGTGAGTTTTTCTCAAGAGGCCAAAATCTTGAGTTATAAATTATAGGAAAAAGAGAGAAAAACATCATTAGCTTCTAAATGCATGGTTCACATTACTCCTGGAATTTTGAAATTTTCTTCCAAGGCTGTCGAAAACTCCTGGAATAACAGTTAATTTCCCTGCACTCCTAGAAAACTCTTTGAAGTTTGTGGAAAATATTTCAACTCTATAACAAACAAACCAAAAACCTGCCAAAGCATTTGACTCACAATTGTTCTTATCAAATTTTTATGTAGACTCAATTTCAGGAAGTTTTTTGTGGGCTTTGGGTCAGTTATACTTTATATAATTTGTTTTAATTGCTTTTTGTGGAAAGAGAATTAGTACTGGGTCCTGAAAAAATTATTTTTCTACCATAAAAAACTCCTGGAATTATGTTTTCATTAATCATTAAGAACCATGTACTAAATGTTTGAAGCAACATCAACTACCGTATTTACCCGCGGATAGGCCGCACCCGCGTATTGGCCGCACCCCAAACTTTCCATGGTTTTCATGGGAAAAAAAAATAGTGAGGTCGAGTACCAGTTATGAATGCCAATTTAGTGTACAACCGTGAGATCTCTTGCATATTAATGAAGTTTCAAAACGCTTGTACCCGCGTATAGGCCGCAACCCTAATGTTGGTCCTATTTTTCTGGGAAAAAAGTACGGCCTATCCGCGGGTAAATACGGTAATTTTAATGATACATTTTTTTATGTTTTTGAAATTACAATCTAATATTTGTGTGTGCTTTTTAGCCCCAAAAGAAGTAGAACATGAGGCTCCTAAGCCAACAGTGTATCGCCCCCCTGGTGCTGTTGGTGCATACAGACCACCTGGGATGAGGCAAGCTATGGCAGGGGGAGGACGTTCGAACAGAGCACCAGAAATACACAGTGAGATTGCCTTTCCAAGTCTACAACAAGCTTCAGCCAATCCCAAAAGGTTGGTAAAATTAAATCCATCATCAGGCATCTAAGATGCAATGTTCTGTTTTTTATTACTAAGTTCAATTATTTAGAAGACGAAACTATTGTTAATAACAGTTTTTGTGTTGGATACTGTACTGTTTGTAAAACAGTAGGAACAAAAACTCAATGTTATATTAATTTTCTATTTGAACTTTGTAAGAGCTTTACTTTGTTAATTTTTTTTTGTTTATCAGGTGATCAGGAATGTAGCAATCAGCTCAGTCACAGGTCCTTGATTTTAATTGAAAAAGTCCTTGAATTTTATTACTGATTAATTTACTGAAGGGTGGAAACCCTGATAAAATTACTGCACCCTTTTTGCAAAGGACACATGAATGAATCCTTTTATAGCATATCCTTATTTTTTTGTTTGAATTTAAAAAATAAAATAAACGCATGTATAGAACACTCCACGCTCATCACTCCTTAAAACTTCAGTAGAAAACTTGGTCTCAGTAATTACTAAAGAATCTAATAAAAACCTTTTTGCTATTAATTTATGTCTCCTCCATCCCATTTAATTTCATTTGGCACTGAGTGATGGAGTTCTTTCCTTATTGAAGATCTTATATCTAATTAATGGCCCCTCCCTAATCAAATTCCTTTGCAACAAAATAAACTTTCACTTTCAAAATGATGTAACATTATGTTTAAACATTGTACTGATAAACTATAAGGTTGTCTTATTGGCATAAGTTTCATTCTAAACTCATGGGCAATGAATATTAAGCTATTATAAGGTGAGAACTGTTTTCATTGGACACTTATCTAACAATATTGCTCACCCATACACCCCTTTCCCTAAAAGGACAATAATTATATATACTTTTTATGTTTTACTTAATAATTTATTTTGTTTAAATTTTCCTCTCAGTAAAGAGACATCTCCAGGAGGCAGGAACTTTGAACCGGTGAGGCATGGATTACGTAGTGTAGAAAACCCAGCAACAAGAAGACCAATGTTGGATCTTGAAAACAAGTTTGATGCTCTTGGAACAAGTTGAAGTGTTGCAACTGTGGCAACACCTCTCAAAGCATATCCTCAAACTTTTAAACAGTATCACTGACATGGTTTATTACAAAAAGTGACATCAGTCCAATTCATTATGGTTTCATCAGAGACCACTAAGAAATGGTTTTAAGTTTCCAGGAATGCAGAAGTTTTAGGAAACTTCTTGAAGTTTGGGTGCATAGTTTACCATGTCAAAATGGACAACTGTTGAAGAATGGTTTATTCTGGACAAGATGTCATTAGTCAAGAAAATGAGATTATGACAACAAACTTCTACAGTATTTAATGCTGAATATAATTTGAACTTGATTGATAAACAAATGTTGTTTTTTTCTTTTGCTAATGGTAACAAACACCTTTCTTTGTGATACTTGAGTCATGGATTAAATTGTTTCGCTTCATTTTATCAAGCATTACATGTTTTTGGTATCGTACATTTTTTGTTTTTAGTTGTAATCATTAAAATTATCAAGGCTGTAAAATCTAATGAACTATGGATTACTGACAGTAGTTCATTGAGTAGGAAAATTGTTTTGAAAAAGTGTAAAACCGCTGTAGGTAAATTGTACGATTAAATGATAAAATAACAAATATTTAGTTTCATAACTTACTCTTATTCATTGAAAACAAAAATTCTGTAAAGGAATAGAGACTCAGAAAGCAAGATTTTTTCCCCTTTTATTCTACTTGATAATTCAAGCAGTTAATTTTTCAGTTTCTGAAGAATTTATTCAACATGTGTTTTCTGATGATATAAAAGACTCTGTGGTAGTATTATGATGTGATGTACCTTTGATTTAACATTTTAAACTGCCTCGATGTTATAATTAAAATGACTCTTTGTTCACAGTTGCCTCGATGCAGTAGGCCAAAAAGGTGAAGAAGGGGTACCATTTAGTTAGACCCATCTAGCTATCATACAGTACATACAAACACTCTAATGCATTAAACTGACATGTTGGGTGGGTGATAGAAAACCACTAGCATTTTAGTCCTAAAGTTTTCAGTTTAGAATACAGGGTTAGTAAAAGTGTTTTCTGTTCCAGCATGTTTAAATTTTTTCTTTTTCTCATCTTTCTATATAAAGCTTGATTCAACAGTAATTTATTTTCTGTTTGATTTTACCTTGAATTGTAGTACAAATTTTGCTATTCATTAATTTGTTGTGAAAATCAAAACATATTGCTTTTCTCTCTATTTGATAAATATGGCAACAAAAATACTTAGTTTATAGTTTTACGGTTGCCATATATAACATAAAAATTTAAGGCAAATATATTCATTCTTTTTTATAAGAACCCGAGGCTTGAAAAAACACAAAACTTAAGAACATACTGAAAGTATACCCAAGACTTAAAAAGGCCACAAAGAACTTTTAGTTCCTGCACTGCAGAAAATTATGGTTCACAGCAATTGTGCTTACGTGAATTTTAAATTAAAATGTTCAGTTATGGTATATCAAACTGAAAACCTCCAATAGTGTTCATATTGTGGACAGGCCAAGATTTTCTCTTTCACAGAAACTGCAAGTATAAAAATTTTTTGCTGGACAAATTTACAACCAAAATTTAAAAAACTAATATATTAAAAACATGTTTAGAACATTTTAGGCTAAAATCTTCCATATCTTCTCATTTCAACACTGCAGATACAATAAATATGAAAAGTTTTGTCATCATGATTATTTCTGTCAATGAATGTAATGTGTAATAAACTGCCTTGTGAATAAATAGTTTGTTTTTAATATATTGAAGTTCATTCTGTTCTTTATAATATACACATGTAGTTCTATGGTTTTTTCTCATGACAAGGTCTCTATATAGGAGCAGCAATACACTACATTGGGATTTTTCACAATACAATTGCAACACATTATTAACAGTACAATACAGCTAGGGCTGCTTGGGTAAAGGTTTTGCACCACCACACAGTGGCGGATCCAGAAATTCTAGAAGGGGGTGAATAGTACAAAGAATGTACCAGAGACTTTTGGAGAAGAAGGGTGGCAAGTCATTACAAAGAATTTACCACAAAATTGAAGAAACGGGGGGGGGGGGGTGAAAATCCTCCCAATTCACCCCCCTGTTTCTGCCCCTGCAACACATCCCATGATACTGTCTAGAGCAAGATTACAATTTATTATGATGGGGTTAAATGATGCAGAGTCACATGATTTGATACATAATAAGGGACCACCTAAAAATATATATACTAGGGCTGCTTTGATGCAGTTTGTAATAATACATTGAATATCTTCAGTTGATACTGCAGGATCAATACCAGGGTTGCAATGATCCAATTTCTCATGCTGCAAAACAGATCTTGGTTTCATGTTGTTTCATAACCAGGAAGTTTTGCCACAAAAGACCCTGGATCTTTTTGCTATGAAACCTGAGTAGTTTTGCACAAAAACTCAAATTAATGTATATCATGAGACTTTTTGTAATTAACTTTTAATCATAACCTGTTTCTGAACAAACTGACAATTAAAAATCATTGGTTATTGCTTGATATTGTTTTTTTTTTTTCAAAATATGAATGTACAGTACATGCTACCATTACTAATAACTTTTATATTTTATCTAAGTTATACAATCGAATTTGGACAAAAGCAATACACAATCACAAGAAAATAATTTGATTGTAAAATTGGAAAGATTTTGATGGCAAAATGACTCTGGGTTCTTGGTAGCAAAATGAGCGAACATCTGAATGAATCACAAGTATCAGTTAAACTAAAACTCACTTAACAACATCCACGTCCCAAGGTTTTAGATGAAATTAATTAACTTTATTCAAGGGCCTCAATCTTTTACTGCAATATTGCAACAACTAAGAATTAAAATCTTAATTGTTTTATCCAAGATTGTTTATAAAGTTTTAATTGTGGTGGTGATCAGGGGGTCGAACAACAAGCACTGGAGTATGTGCATGATGGAGGACATAATCACTATGGCTTCCCATCAGGGTTCGGCGAATAGCATTTCTTCCACGAGTACCAATCACAATTAAATCGGCTCCTTCATCTTTTGCAACTCTGCAAACTGTCTCACCTGGTTTTCCACTTTCTAGAATTAGTCTGCGGTTTTTCTAGTAAAAGAAAAGTAAAAAATATGTTTAAGTTGAATTTGGGTTTCTGCATGAAACTCGTGAAAAATATCTTCAACACCTCAGATAAAATAGTATCTTATGATATGCTTTGTTGTAATCTTACATCGTTGCATTTCTTTTCATAGTTAGTCAGCAATTCTTTTCCATGTTTCTCGAGCACTTGCATTTCCTTAGTCCATTCATCATAAACTGCTTGTGCATCTGCATTGTACCATATAAAGATACAGAATGATTGTTACTCTTGTGTGTGTTCTGCAGCATACTGTTTGCAAAAATTCCTACTCTGGAGTGCAAAATAAGTTCTGTGTTTGAAACATTTTCATATACTTAAAAACAGAGAGGATTGTTACTGTGTTTGACTAAAAGTACTTTAGTAGTATTTATTTGAGCTGAGAACAAAGCAATATACTTTGTGACAACTTTACAAGACTGAACTTCAACACATTTTCATGAAAAAACAAAATTAAAAGATGCTATGCAAATGGAAAGCAACTGCATTCAAGTAAAAGTGAGTTATAAACAACAATCACCAAAAGTTAATTAGCGCGAAGGTTCTAATAAGCAGTAGGGATTTGATAAATAATAATAATGTTTATCAATGTTTATTTAGCACCCAACAGTACTCTGTAAAGAAAACAGATTTAAAGTTATAAACAGCAAACAACATTAAACAGGGTGTGATTGTGCCACAACTTTTAGAAAGTGTGAGTTTCATAAATATTGAAATAGAGAAGATAAAAAAAGCTGGGTTTATTTTCGAGTGCTAAAAGGGTGTGGCTCTAAAGTGCTTAACCCCTTGGCCTAGAAATGCTTAATTAAATACGAAAATTTAGTTTCATCTGGGCTTATGCAGATTTGTGGGTATTTATTATATAAAGTACTTACAGGGCATGGGCATATGTGGCGCCTCTACAACATGAACAATAACAAGCTGATCTCTTTCAATGTAGATATTCTCCAAGTACCCTGCATTAGATGCAAGTGTATTAATATATTTTTTAGAAACAAATTCTGGCTCTTTTCATGTGGTATTAAACTAAAATTTTCTTTATAATCACTCCTAGCCATCACAAAATCTTGCAGAGTTGGCAATAAAATTAAAATATTACAGTTGCTTTCATTTACACTTGCATTCCTGCAGTTTGTTAACCAAACCAGTTTTTGGTGGACGTCAATCAAAAGTCTTTCTTTTAAAGCAGTTGCCAACAAGATCTGAGTCAAAAAAGGTTTGATTGATGTCCAGAAAAAACCAAGTACGACGTCAGAAACAAATTTTGGGACTGTATGTATAAATGAAAACAGCTGTAATGATAAAATATAGTATTAAACAATAACAATTTTGAAAATTATTTTTCACAAACAAGTTTAAAGCTGAGAAGTGCACATGGTTCAATCATGATGCATTCTTCCTTCTTTTTTACTTACATATAGTATAATAAACATTTATTATAAATAAAAAGAAATTAAGATATTAAGTGCTTTTTAAAATAAAATATTCACAAACAATTTGCAACAGGCACTAAATGTTAAATATATGTACTGGTACACAACACTTTAGTCCACTCTTTCGACAGTTTTAAAATAATCCAATTCAGGGCTGTATATAAAGGGCAAAAAATTGCCCACCCTAGATTTTGGCTTGGTAGTATTATTTTGGTATGTATATTTTTTTTCAAAAAAGAAGATCGAATTAGAGTTACTGGTTGGCTTCTTTGAAATGTTACTTCTCTAACATTTGTTAGTTTGCCCTTCCTAAATTTGTGGCTGGCAACAGCCCAGCTTATTGTATTGTGAGCTGGTTACAGTTTTGCCTTAAGCTAGCTGAAACCTCCAAAGTATGTAAAAATGAATGACCTTTATTTTGTACCCAGAATTACAAGACTTTACAGACTTTAGTTACATGAGCAATGTAAAATTATTATTTTGTTTTTTTTTAATTCACTGCAACTAATGAAAATCGGGTACTATAGCTACGTAACTATAATAACCAGAAGGGCTAGAATCTAGGCAGCCAAAGAGAACAATCTATATATTTACCTTTGTAGAGGTTTTCCAACACAAGTCTAAAACCACTTTAGTTAAGTTTTTATTCAGTACTGACCATAAAAAATAATTGTTATCAGTTAACTTTAAAAAAGTTAACTGATCCCTGATCTTTAACACATCACCCGTTTTATAATTTCAACTTGTAACAATTGACCTGCTTTTAAACTAAAAACTACCCGTTATTAAGTAAAAACGAATTTATTTACTTTTTTTACTCATTGAAGCAACGAAATTTGTCGTTTTTTCTCGTGGGTCTATATTCTTTTACATTACAGTACTAAATTAATATGAAACCGAAACGCGTCACAACGCAGCGAGTTCGCATTTTAATTATCATGTGGAAACACCCCGGCTGCAGCTCGCATATATTAGCGTTTGTAAAGAGTGCATGCGCTTTTGTTCACATATTTACACGTAATATTTTTCACCAAGTTTGTTACTTTGCACACTGATTCTGCTTTCTTAGTCGCACCATCATCACTGCGATGGTAATATGCCATTGTTGGAAAAGGATTAAATTACGCTCTTCTTTTAATTTTCCGAACTCGAAGCCGACTGTACTTTCCTATGCACGCATCCAAATTTTGACCAAAAATAACTCAATAGCAATGGGCGTAGTTTGAAGCAAAGAATTATACATAAATATGGTCTCTTGGGAATTAACGAAAAATATGGCACTTTACCATTTCCTAACTAAATTATATGTTATACAATATATAAGTCATGCAGCTTACAGTCGAACGCTCTCGAACTTGATTTACTGCCATCAACGGCAATAACGACCTTTCTTGATTTAGATCCTCGTGGTTCAAATACTTGTTCTATTTCTGCAGTAGCCATATTTTCTCGTTAAAGGAAGTGGAAAAAAACTACCTCTGCCGTCCAACGATGTTCAAGTATCGAGCGGGTATATATATATTGGCAAGTCTTTTGTTGCAAGTGCACAGAACCCTGGGATAGAAGATCAACATTTGGCAACGTGTTAAGGAATAATTGTGACTCTTCTATTGTTCAAATTTGGCTGTAAACCACTGAAGTAACACAGGCGCGGATTCAGAGGAGGGGCAGGCCGGGCCGCGGCCCCCCTTTTTAGTTGGGCAGTGACTCTTATAATAGGCTATATATCGGCAAAAAGTGACAATATTTGTTTATAGTCATGTTAGACCGAGCGTTACTCGTAATAATTGACACAAAAAATGAAAAAAAGACCACAATTGAACTATTGCTTCATTCGTGAGCAGGGAAAATTTTTTTTTGAAAAGCGAGGACTCACTGATTTTTCGTTTACAGATTTCAAAACTTCAGTTTATTTTGTGCATCTAGGAACTTTAACAAGTAAGGCTTTTTTATAACGTGGAAGATAGTGCAGGAGATGGAGCCTAGGCTAGACCTTTGTGGGGGGGGGGGGGGGGGGGGGGGGGGGGGGGGGGGGGGGGGGGGGGGGGGGGGGGGGGGGGGGGGGGGGGG
>JAOEHV020132768.1:0-14583 GCA_025447995.2 Isaurus tuberculatus | reverse complement strand
TGAGTAGTTTTACTGTAAATGGCGCCGAATTGCAAACAACAAGTTTTAAGCAGTTTTCAATAAAAGAATTTATTACAGTTAGTCCATGGTTTTGGTCGCATTTTGACTTGTTTTTGAGTTAAGGGGATAGTCCATGATTTTTGTCGGCTTTTGTTCATTTTTGCGGTAAAGGGATAGTCCGGATTTTGAAGCATTATTGAGGTAAGGAATTAGTCCATGGTTTTGGTCGGATTTTTGGTCATTTTGGGGGTGTTAGGTCAAAATTTTTTTTATGTCGGATTTTCGAGGTAAGGGGTTAGTCCATGGTTTTGGTCTGGTTTGGGTCTTTTTTGAGGTAAGGGGTAAGTCCATGGTCTTGGTCGGGTTTCGGGTCATTTTTGAGGTAAAGGGTTAGTCCATGGTTTTCAGCAGAGAGAAGTAGACCTCTGGGTTACGGGCCAAGGACGATTCGAGTGCGCCACATCGTTTTCGTTCGAAATTGCGGGAAAACGAAATTTTCGGATTGTTTTCCAACTCTTTACAAAATAGAAACTCAAAGCTAGAAATACAACAAAGGTAAAGAAAGCAAAGACATTTTTGTCATGAGCTGAAGAGCCCGGTTAGTTCATTCGGTAGAGCATCAGACTTTTAATGAGGGTAAAGGGATGAAGTGCTATATCGGTAGTCAATGGCTTTTGGTTTAGTGAAATAGCTAGCGCTTTGGGAGATTAAACCAGTCCTACGAGTCTTTTTTCGGCCTTTTTCAAAGCCTTTTGAAAAAATACTATTTTTTTCCATCTGAAAAACATTCCTTTTCAAAATAAAAGGGAATTATAAAGGGAATGGAGACGATTAGTTCGTCAATAGCTATTTTGACAAAAATTTGTTACCAAAATACACACTCAAAGCAATAAAAAGAAACGAAAAAAATGTAAAATTTTTTTGTTAGGATGGTAAGAGCCCGGTTAGCTCAGTCGGTAGAGCATCAGATTTTAATCTGAGAGTCATGGGTTCAATCCCATATCGCGAGTCTACTACCTTTCGATTACACTTGTTTTGGTGCAACAGCTTTTGCTGCTATCAAGTGTTCCACTAAACTTTCCTTCGTTTTTTTCTCAAAAGTTCATACAAAAAATACTTATTTTCTTCAACTGAAAAACACTTATTGCACTATAAAAGACATTTAGAAAATTTAAAGATGATTAGTTAAGCAATGGCTGTTTCTAGTCTTGGTTAAAAACTTGAGGAACAGTAAGAACTAAAACAAAGTACCAGTATTTAAAAGTGAATTAAAGGTAAATCTTTCATTCATTTATCTTCACACACAGATGAAAAAGTTTACTTAGGGTCTGTTCACATGAGGTAAGTTGTCTCAAGAAGTATAGTTATCTGTATCCCTCAAGTCATTTAAGATCGTTTCAACTTTTCATTCAATCCTTCAATGGTAAAATTTAATTGTTTGCATGCAGCTTAAGTAGTAAAAATAACTTGATGTGGAAGGTACGGATAGTCAGGGGGGGTACTGTAACACTGTTCATTTGAATGGTTTAGCCTAACTTATCTTGGGGTTTAGAGCCAATGTATTCAAATATACATTACATACTATTCACGATTGAATAACTAGCAAATATCCACAAGAGAACCCAGTGTCTGGTTTTTTCCATGTGAACTAGGGCCGGTTTTGATTCCAAGACAACTGGGGTTACATGTGAATAGATCCTTTATATAAAAATAAATAAGTTATACATATTCTCATAAGCAATTCCATTATTGCTTAGATGAATGTGATTTTCAACCCTCAAATTTTATGAAATTTTTTGATGTTGCTTTACTCTTTGTAAATAACCCTTTGAAAAATCTTTTTGAGCCCTCAGGGATGCTAAGCTAATAATAATAATAATAATTATTATTATTATAGTAATAATAATACTATTATTATTATTATTATTATTATTATAGTAATAATAATAATAGTAATAAGCTAGTTGCTTAGTTTCCTAGCCGACTTGAGCTTTGGACCTTCAACCCCAAAAAACTAGGATACTTATATAAAAACATGTATTAAATTAATATACATAAGACTTTTATAATTATAACTTATAGTGTACAGCACAGTTTCATTTAAAAGTGGGCAAACAAGATTAATGAACTCGCTCATATCAATCCTTTCATGGAAAATATTAAATTTTCATTATCTTTTTATGTATTATCTAGACAAGGTAAGGAGAATGTCACTATTCATTTGCATAACTGATTTGATATATCTACACACATACAACCAATCACTCTGACTTCCACTGCCACTGCTGCTGAAGATATATATATACTTGTTATTTAAAAATAATTTATAATGTCCTATTAGCGCTAGTTCAGAACTTAATGAATTCTATAACATTGGGGTCAAATTTAGCACCAATATGTTTGGCACCATCAAACTTCACACGACCAGTTTTAATCAGGTGTGCAAAACTTGAGCAGCTGGAACCAAACATGAATCCACCACGTGCATTCTGTAACTGGCCGTTCTGAGTTCCTAGAGCTTGTGGACCACCCTCCACACAGCGACACTGTCTGAAATCTGCACCAGAGATATCAGCGTGGGAAAAATCTACAACTACATGACTTGCAAACTCACAACCATAAAAACATGCATTGACAAGTTGAGCCCCAATGAATGAGACATTGTGGGCAAAGGTGGTGTGTGCAAATGAAAGTCCTGACAGTTTCTTTCCATTAAAGTCAAGATTTCTTTTAGTCATGTTGTGGAACACAAAGTCAACATGTCCAGAGCTAACACCAATACAAGGGGGGTACTCACTGTCGGCCGTTTGTCTCATCACTGTTCCCAACATGCTGTTTATTTCCTGTTGGGTAACATCTGGTGCTGGCGGTGGTGGATTTACAATGCTCTCTACCGCCTCCACCAGTCCATTCAACTGGTAATAGTTCGCTTCGGCTTGTATCTGTCTTAGGGCCACTTCGTCTTGGGGCAATGTGTCCGGTTGAAAGCCGTCTCTCAAAAAATTCAAAACGTGACGAAAGTAGGTACCATCTCTGTCAAGAAAGAACATTCCATCCTCTTCCACTAATTCGTGTCGTCCAGAAAACATAGCAGCCAACATTGAATCAGGGTCTCGTCTAAGGGTTGATAGTGAGGTAGAGAATATTTGGCCCCCAACGTCCAGTTTCACCTTGTTGGTTTGAAAATTATACATTTTTTTCATCCGCTCCTTTTCCATCTCTAATTTCTCTTTTTCGTTTTCGAACTCGTGAACTTCTTCTTCAAACGTGGCTTTAGCTTTTTCTCGTTGTAAAACCATTTCTCGTTCGAAATCAACACGATCAGAATTCAGTTTTTCCTCCATTTTTTTGAGTTGATCTTCCCTTCTGTTGAAAGACGCAAGTAAATCTCTCATTTGCTTACGCACAGATTCACTCCAGTCTGCTTGAAGTTCCATCTTAGGATTTTTAAGTTTTTTTATCTGAAATTTTCTTACGCCAAAAGTGAAAAAAGCCAAAACGAATATAAGACACAATATATCGTATTTTGATCTATTGTCTTTGTGAAAAATCTTCCGAGTGACGAGCAAGAACAAAAACAAACCTGCAGTTATCGCGGGCTCGGCTTGAACTTATTGTTCCCAGGCTTCCAGAAGTAGAGGGACTCTCATTTAAAATAATTATTTATTTTACACACAGGAAGCCCACATAAGATAAATTCAGATTTTTCATGGTATCACCTATTAAAAAACTAAACATAAATAAAATTTTACTCTCTTTATTTTATTCCTTCTTTGGTGTACGGTGGTTGAAACCGTTGGTGATTGCACGTTTTTTTAATGGCAATGTTCTCGTAATAATTTTTAAGAAACACACAACACTCTTCAAACTTATATTGGCATACATGTTTCGGTAAACCTTTGCCTTCCACAGTCCGAAATGGATTAATGAACTAAAATGAGAAAAGCTAAAAAAGCTAAATCCTTTTACGAGCCTAGTGGCCCGTGGAGCCGGCGCTTATCTCCGGTTTCTGTAGTGTTAAGCGGATGAGAGTCGTAGACTCCCCCTGGACGGGACACTAATCCATCGCAGGTTAGCTCCTAGCAAATACCGGTACTCATTTACCTACCCCGGAAGGATGGAAAGCTGAGTTGGCTTATAAAGTGACAAACATATATAAAAAAAGAGGATAAATTATACTGGATAATAAACAGTGGTACAAAAGAATCCCGTGAAAAATATAAGGACAGCCTGACATGCTTAACTTGTTGGTTGAGAGAGGGTTTCTCGGAATAATAGTAAGAACAGGATGAAAAATCGAGTCACCCATTCGAAACTTGAAACTCCTGCTTGCGAGAAGCACCGTGAAAAGATGTTTGCTGACTTAATGGGCATCAATCGCTTGGAAGTTTAGTTGTTCATGGATTTGCTAAGGAGATTCAGGTTGGCTTAATGGCTAACATTCACGCCTCCCACCACTACGAGCTCTTGGGTTTGCAACGGTGAGCTGAGATTTGTGGATCTCAATATGACTCAAGAGGTTTTTGTCCTTCCTCTCCAGTTTTCTACCTCCTTAGAATATACTTAACTATCAAGTCAAAAAAATCAACAAAATTACCTATCATGTGTACTATAGCCGATGTCGGTCGACATCGTTCTTCCTTCCTTCCTTCCTTCCTTCCTTCATTGCTTGCTTCATTGCTTGCTTCCTTCCTCATCACTCGATTTCTAATTTTGTTGCATTCGGTTTATCTATCATCAATGGCGGTAAGGATTGTCGCAAAACCGAAGAAATGCGTGTTATTCACACTCTGGGTACTCTAAATCCTAGTGGGACAAATGAACGCTTCGCATTTAATTAGCCTTCTGTCATTCCTGACCCTTTTGTTTTTTTATTATATTTTTCTCACATATTTCTATGCCTTTATTTCCTTTTGTCTTTCAACCTACCTATATCCAACTGGGCAATCTATCTTTGCATTACTATATAACCACCCCTCTGTTTTTCTCCCACACACTTCACTCCGACGAAGGACTACAGTCCGAAATGTCACCTTATTTCATTCTTTTTACGGTGTATAACTTAAAAATTTAACAATAACTCTTTAGACTTTTTAAAAAAGTTTGTAGGTTTGGAAAAGTTTGCATTACTCGGGCTAATGAACAGAAAAACTTTAGTCCTTAATATGTTATCGAAAATTTTAGTACATTTGTTCTGGTCTTTGGTAAGTGGATAAAATCAGAGTTTTTCATATAGTGGTTATGTTCTTGGTTAGTTAAAACAGATATATAATGGAAACATTATTTTACATAATTGTATACTACGAAATATCAATAGTTGGGTCAGTATGAGCATCAAAATATTCTCCAGCAATATTACGAACCGCTAGTTTTTGTAGCTTAAAAAGACGATCTAGATTTGTTGGATATGTCGAGTGCCACACAGAGGATACACTAGTAAATAGTAAAGAGTAGTAAGGAATT
The DNA here is from genome assembly GCA_025447995.2 of Isaurus tuberculatus. Lineage (NCBI taxonomy): Eukaryota > Metazoa > Cnidaria > Anthozoa > Zoantharia > Zoanthidae > Isaurus > Isaurus tuberculatus. Next base: position 9,120 of record JAOEHV020132768.1, on the reverse strand, counting down.
ATGAAATTTTCTTGCAAGGCAATTACATAATTACTTGAAATCATATTCAACGAAAATTTAGCTGAAGACCTCAAAGTATTAAACGTTCAGCCTTGTCCCAAAACTTTGTCCTTTTTATAATAAGTTTATTTGTTCGAACAACAAGGGGGTTTCCTATTGATTCGAGTAGTATTTCCGCGAAACTTACGTAACCAAGTAATCAATGGGCTGTCAGTAGAAGTAAAAGTGAAAAACATTATCTACTTCCGGTAAAACTTTGACTTAAAATATGGGTTTTGTGGGGCTATGAAAACTTTTCAAAAATTACTGATAGGTTATTAGGCCTTTTTTTTAAAGTTTGCTGTAAATTTTTTTTACTTATTTGCATTTAAAAAAATTCCAAACGAGTACATACAGTGTAAAAACTATAAATGAAGATTCCAATGAGGAGGAGGGTGAACATTCCCCGGATAAAGAATAAAGTTACAAGCACGGAATCAAAGTTGACCATAGTGAAAATCACGATGATATTGGAAGTCTTGCATGTCAGGGATTCTAAAAAAACCTAAATACATAGGATCGGCGGCAAAACAAAAAATATCAGTTCTAGTTGGGAAATGAAACAATAATGCGTTCTTTTGCCCAGTCATTACATTTTTGTAAGTATTTAGTTTTTCCTTCTGGCCCCCTCCTTGATGGAACTAATACAGCTCTCCAATATTCGACATTTGAGAGCTTTATAGCGATGATAGTTGTACTTTTTGAAATAAACTGAATATTGGATAGCCGCTTATAATCGTTCCAGTATATTGCTCGCAAGCTTCCTTTTATTGCGTTCGATGAAGGAGAACGCTTTCTAATCTTGACGTCACGGCTAGATGCTATGCTTTTTTGAGAATTTTTGTGTAACATTTGCCTCGTTTTCGTGTATATGGCATTTGCCTGTCGATCAGTAACGTTTTTTCGACGTCGGTGTTGAGCGGGTGAAGGTTTGTTGATTTGAGTTTAAAACTGTTGCGCAGAAATATGAGTGGAGATATTTACCATAACATGAGGAGGTTGATATGCAGTGATATATTTCCTAGGAAAAAAAACCGCTGTCTTTCATGTCGGATTCGACGGTGAGTTTCGAGCAAGTCGCTCGTCGAACGTATTCACTATAATCTTTGATTATTACTAGTACTTAAAAGTATACGTCACTCGAACCAGGCCTCCCAAACAAATGAATCCCGGTATTGTCTTTTTACTACTGCGCATGATCTCGCTTGAAAAGTCAATCATTAACTTAGGAACAAACAAATATAATCCTTACCCAAACTCTCACTGTACTCCAAGGGTGAAAAACTCCCAACCCTAAAAGTGTTACAATGGAATTCCGAGCACGGTAAAGGTGGTCTTACACGATCCAACTTTTTGCGCGACTTTTCGCGCAACGATGTTGCGTTAAAAGCTGACTGTGTGTAACATGGTGACGGAGCCGACTTTTCGTGCAATATTTTGCTCGGCAACGCGTTGCGAGTTTTTGAAATGGTTTCAAAAACGTTTAACACAAAATGACGAATTTGACAGTAATGCTCTTGCGGACAGAAAAGCTCTTGCGGACAGTTTAAGAAAGTTGGTTCGTGTAACATGTCACGCCACCTTTTAACGCAACATCGTTGTGCGAAAAGTCGCGCTAAAACTTAGATCGTGTAACACCTCCTTAAGACTCCTTTCCCCCACGCTATCTCAAATTATAACATGCGCAGTTGTCAAAATACAATCTCAGCACGATGACAATTTCAGACCTCCACTCCTGAATCCTCGAAGGGCGCACAAAACAAAATTATTTTAAAACTCGGGAACTTTACCAATCCAAAAAATCTTTTTTCTATGTTGATTTTAAAATTATGTAAATTTTGGATAACTATGGTAAAATTAGGGTTCACTTGCATTTCAATACTTCATTTTAAAAATTTCAAAATCATAATTTATTATACATCCAATAAAAATGATTTTATGTACAATTGCTTTTGAGAATGGCAATCAAGTGAAAATTTCCTTCGGTTAATATTACTAAAGACAATCTCATCTGTGTTCGTCAAAGCGCTGTGTTCAGGTTTGAGATGCAGTTAGTCCTCACATCTTTGAACGCGTCAACCAGAAGAAGTCCTGAAAAACAAAAACAAGCTACATGTTACATCCTGTTTCACACACCATATTACATGTACACGGTATAACGATACACCTCAAAGTCATATCACATCTCTCATATCTCTGCACTTGGAATGTCACGAGACTTAACGATGTCAATGTGACGCGAGGATTATATTCCAGCCACCCCGGTTTTCTTCCTCCATCAAATCGACATCAGCTAATACCATGTGGTAACCTGCGTAGCTGGCGGTCTTGGGAGAAGGCGGAAAAAGTAGAAAATCCGAGCGTCTATTGTTTCCGGTCGCCATGTTGAACGAACACAAACGAAAAGACTGAGGAAAAGATAACCAGCCTTAGTCACTTTTTTTTCTTTTCCCCAGTCTTTTCTTTTGTAATTGCTCGGACGCTCGGATTTTCGACCTCTTTTAGCCTTCTCACAAGACCGCCAGCTACGCAGACCGCATGCTAACCATGTGGCTGTTTTAAGAGGTGACTTGAACATGGAGTTAAACTTCAAATTCTCCTTTTCAAGTCACTTAGGAATACGATAACACTTGCAGAGAAATACGACCCAGGTTTTAGATGAAAAAAAATACTGACAAAAAGTTGTCAAAGAAAAAATGGTGTGAAGGTGTTACAATATAAGTAAATGTTCTTTTCTTATGTGAAGATAAAACTTTTCGAAGAGAAGACAGAAGTATTTCACTGATAATGAAATATTATAGATTCTTACATATCCCTATAAGGATTCTCAGATTCACTATAAAATATCGAGTGATGAATAGTTGCACTGCATAAATTATCAGAATTGAGCAGATAAATCTGTCATCCAGAAAACTACCTACTTGCGGTTTTCGTTCAGATGAAGGGTTTATCATGACATTAATGAGAGTTGGTTTGCTGGTTTCATTAAAGGCATCTTTTAGAGCACGGACAAGTTCAGCGCGAGTCTTGGCAAAATATCCTTTGCATCCAAATGCTTCAATGATTCTCTCATATCGTGCAGTCGGCAACAAGGCTGTGGGGGGAGCCCTGTAAGACAAAAACAAAGTAGATTCTAGTTTAAAACTCTAGAAAGATTTTCAATAATTAAGTCTTTTTAACTTTTTAATCCTACACAGTTTAGAGTATTTCACTGAAGTATCACAGATTGGATACTCAGTGAAGAGTTTATCTAAAAAAATCAACTGAAAATTAAATTGTGTCGGCCAGCAGATACAATGCTAAATTTAGACAACTCAATGTGGTAAATTTTGAAATCATCGCCACAAGTATTAAAAATATCCGTTCGTCAGAATTATCACTAATTGTGGGCTAACTTAACTGACCGCTAATGTTCGAACATTGTCTCCTTATGCAACCAGTTGCGATGATTATAAATTTGTCCAAGTTAAAAGTTTAAGGATATCGGTAAAACTAAAGTGTCTCATATTGACAAAGTTTAAGCCATATCAAACCTATTCGAAAACCGTTAAACATTTCTCGAATGTTCTTTGTCGTCTGTTCCTTTCCCATGAACATCTAGTAATGAGCTAAAAAAACTTTTTTGGATTGTCTACAAAATTCCCTAAGTCGACTCATTAGCTTCTAAAGACATTGCATGGTAATCATTCTGAGTTGCCATGATAAAAAGCTTATGAATATACTCTCTTGGAGCATTGATCATAACATTTTCATACTTGAGTTGCCTAAACTACGCTATGTACCGTAGACTTAGCTGATATTTTGTGATGACGTTTCACAAGTTGATATCAAACATTAGACACAAAACTCGAATGGGCGAACACATTAGTAATAATTTTAATACAATAGAGTTTTCGATGGTTCAAGTTAAATTGTTTTGATTTCGTATCTTTTATACTCACGTTGTTGTAATGTCAGAGATTTCTTTCCAAGTTTCTTCATCAACTCCATTGTAAATTCCGTTATTGTTAACGATGATGAAAACGATTGGTAATTTGTATCTGAAACAAGATATTTTTACAATTAATGAATAATGTGCTATACCTATTATGCAACTCAAAACTGAAGAATATGTAGCAAAACAGAGACAATATATTTTATTTCAAAAAAAAAGTTAAGAACTGAAAAAAGTGAAAACAACGACAGTTATTTTTCAAGGACTACGTCACTTAAACTCTTCAAATGAAAATGACATTGAACCCATCTTTACTAATAGTTCAACCAGAGATGAATTATATATCCATACGTGAAAAGAAACCAATGTTAGCTAGAAAACACAACGTAATATACATGAATTTAAATGTGACTGGTGTACATCAAGCTATATTGGCTATCGTCGTCAGCTTCATTCACGCGTCCACATACACAAGCAACACTCTAATTCCATTTAACGACACTTTGCGAAGACCATGACCTTATGTCACAATCTTCTGCTGTACAACAAGGTAACTTTCGACCATTTTATCTTTGAAATGCTTTTTATTAAGCACCGTGAAACTGACTTAATTGCTCAAAGCGACTCTGTTAAAGCCAAGTTGTTTACGTAATTTTCATCTACTCATTGTTTGCTCTTGTCATTTGATTTTATTGTTTACTCAGCTCTATTGTATAATTTTGAACATCCTATTGTTAATTCTTTCCCATTGTCAGTATTTAGAATGCAAATAAAATAAACTTTTTTTTGCATAAATCGCTAGTTTGAAACGCCCTGATTCCGAAATACGTAATGAAAAATCGGTAAAGAGGTTAAAATTTCGTTTTTTTACCCTCGAAGTTGCTAGGAGACTGGTGGCGAATTGGGGTTTGATAACATAGCCAGTGGTTCAAAAGCGGCGTTGTTTTGTCTCTTTCTTTCCTTTCGTAGACCTTGCGATCATTTTGATGAAAGAATGTCGGATATTTTCGCCTCTGGCTGAGAAATAATTTTCACCTCCCGTCTTTTTCTTCTTGTCGGTTATAACAGTCAAACGTTTGGAACCGCTGGCTACGTCATATCCGGTAAAATCTGAGCTTTTGGTCGAGTGAAAATAGAGACAAATCATTAAAAATAACACATAAAAAAGTTTTTAAAATCGTCTAAAATTAAATATTTTGAATACAAAAAACATATACAAGCAATTTATGCAAAATAAAAGTTTTATTTCATATGCACTTTAACAGTATGGCGCTGTTGCCAAAGTGGCGAGTTGACTCAATAATTAATATGAAACTGATAATGGTTCGTACTGCAATGAAGCGTTGTTCATTAAGTTTTAAAGCGTCAACTTTTCTTATGAAAATTGTTATTCCATGGTACGGTTTAGCGCCTGCGCATTCTATAGAGAATGTACAATGCCTCCGGAGTTACGTGGGTGAATAAATGATAATTGTTGTTAATACTAATATTAAAACTACTGCTATTATTCTAAATCATTGCTGTGAAATCAAATCATGCGTGTTAATTCAGAACAAATTGCACTCCACTCAGTTTAAAAATTCTCCCTTTTGATTCTAACCTAAATTTTACGATGAAGAAATTAAAATAAAGTGATTTTCAAATTGTAGGCATGTTAAATGAAAACAAAATTTCGAAATAATTTTAAGCTTTGCAGTGTTTAGTTCAAACTTTCTCTCCGTACCTGGAAGCAGTTTCGAGTTCCATACCAGAAAAGCCAAAAGCACTATCTCCTTGTATACAAACAACTCTGTCTGGAGTAGCTGATGATTTGCGGGCCACACTGTCGGAAAACATGGCTGCTGCTATAGCAAATCCCGTCCCTACCCCCATGGTACCAAACGTGCCGGCGTCTAACCTTTGTTTTAAATAGAAATCAATTAATAACTTTTTAAAGTAGTTGTTCTGTGACATTTAACTTTATACAAAGATATAGGTCATTCAATTACTTTAGGTATTTTTCCATACAACTCGTAGAAATATCCAACAATTTACGTCTGATGGAAAAAGGAATAAAGCCCACATAGAGAATGAGTCTTTGAATTGAAAATGAATTGAAAAATGAAATGTACCTGGATAGGCCAGACTCTAACGTAGACTGAACGAATATAACAAAGCAGGCTATAAAATGCATAAAAAAGGGAAGAAAATATTAAAGGCTATGGATAAAAGAAGTATAAAAGATTAAGTCAGAGAAATACAGATGGTGTTAGCTAAAAAGAATAGGAAAAATCGCGTCCGACGGAAATACAAAGTCAATGGCAGTTGCTCTACCACGGGGTAGAAAGGATAAATTCATAGTCTTACATCACGTACCTCCGTCTTGGAAGGTGATTAGGAATCATAGTGCGACCGATGTCCATTGTGTTGGCTCCTTCATTTATCACGAAGCAGTTTTTAGTCAGAAACTTTCTAATCTGCAAAAGAATAATATATACAACATTAAACGCAGTTACTCATCTATGACGTATGGGATAAAGAATTTTTGTCCATGCAAAAAAAAAGGGAGGTTATTTTTTGAAAAAAAAAATTCCTTCAAAAGTGAAATTCGTTTGTAATTATTATTTATAACAATATACACTTAAAGTATGATCCCTTGGGAAACTAATTTGTTTTTGTTTTCCGTCGAGTCCTGATGTTTCTCGAGACGAAGTCTTTAGACTTTCCCTTAAACAATCATATAGCAAAAACAAACAAACAATCACTGCACAATTTCTTTGTTCACAATCGTCAATCCTGCTGAATGAATAAGTCTTAACTTAATTACAAACTGACGTGAGCACGTGCTGAAGATCAAGCCATTTTTAATTTAGTAATGCACAGATCACGTGCTGTTGTATTCGGTGCGCGGGGCGGAATACATTTGAATTTGATCAGGGGCAGATGACCAAGAATTAAACAATCACAGTGCTCGTTTTGTTAAGTGAAAGTCGAGGTATATATATCAATAATTAATATTTATTGGGCACATTTCTCATGTACGATACGGTCAATGCCCGTTATATTATGTTTACACAAAAAGAAAACTTGCAGATCTTACATATATGTCAAAATTAAGGTTCAAAATTTAACTGAAAATTAAGTCTTTGAAAATGAGTTTTAAGCTTGCGCTCGAAACCGTTATCACTTCGTTTTCTAAGTAATGTGGAAAAGAGCTTCATACGTTAGTTTGAAACAATCATCAACATTAGTGTCAGTGCCTTGCAATAGTGCCATCTTCGTTTCGATTTTCCGTACTCATCTTCAGGGAGGGATAAGAGTTCACCCCGTGCAGAGAAAGGATAAAGGGGACAAAAATTTCCATTCCTAGTTTCTTTCACTGCTATGAAGGTTTTTCTTACCTCACCAAACACTTGATAATAACTCATTGGTAGTGACTCATCCCTTGCTAGCCTCTGTATAAGGAAAAAAATAAAGAACGGTCATCCCTTGTAAATCAAAGGTGAAACTAAATTTTATCTAAATCTCTTATTGAAGGTAATTCAAAAAGCAATCGATGTGCGTCGGCGAACAAACACAAACTAAACAAATCAAGGTTGAAACAATCATGATCATCACCGTTGATAAGTAAAGAACTGACAATTTGATGAATGTTTAATAAACAATTTTTATCGGTTCTGTTTGTTTGCAACAGTAGTTTGAACACATAAATATTAAGAAGCTTACTTCGTTTAATTCTTTGTTCTTGTCGACTTTTTCTCTCAGTTTAATCCACCAGGTCGGCCATCTTGGACAATCGAAACACTGCTGCTTCTTAACTTCAGCGTTTAACTGTGGAAACACGACTTTTTTTTATTAAATATGTATTTAAATAATTAAATACTACTTATTAACCGAAAGTGAAGGTTAATAAGTTATTTATTATAGGGCCTTTTATCTATTTTCGGATGAAAACGAAAAAAACACCGGAAGTTGATTTCCATTACCGCTTGCACGCGCGCACTCATTTCAAACGATGTTCACTCAGCCGAATTGGTGGTCGTCTTGAAAAACAGGCAAAAATGATTTCTTCAAAAATGAACAGTCAAAAATAAATGTTAAAAAAATTTTAGAAAATCTCATAATGAGCGGTCATTACAGGGAAATCTCGCTCTCCTAGCAGCCAATCAGATTGCAGGAAACTATCTAGCCATTAAATAATAAACAGTAAAATCGACAACAAAGGGATTAAGGGACTGCGCCGCTAAAATTTTCACAAAACCCCTATATTAACTCCCTATACGTTTATATAAAAAAAAACAATAATGCAACACCTTGTTTAATGTACGTCAGTGCATGAAAAGTACATTAAAAAGAGAAAAGACTGTAAGTGTTGTATCCCTCGGAGTATAGTAAGGATTGGGTTAAGGATTAACATTGTAAATCCGGTTTGAATGCTTGACTAGATTAACTGGACAGATATCAAAGTAATGTTTACTTGTTCTGAAACCCTATTAAGTTCGGAGATATATTCCAGAAAAGCATAGCGTCCTGGCTGATGGTCTCTCTAAAATGTTTACCCGTTAAATTCATTTGAAAAGCGGCTTTCAAACACGCCTTTTTTAGAACTTACTAATGTTGGTTATATGAATCTTCATGGGCTGCCATGTTTTGCGTTTGAGAAACGACGTCTTGGTCTTCAAACTAGAGAGGGTAGTTCGCAAGATGTTCGTAACCCTTGTCCTCAAGGCAATCACAACCATTCCAGCTCTGGCCGAAATGTTGCTAATTCAGCGGTACGAAGATATTCATTACACAAACAAAAAGCAAGAATTTTAGAATAATTTATGAGATATGCAAGTGTAGTTAATGTAGGAGACACTACAAGAATTTTACTGCGCTCTCAAAAGGGTTGCGTGTACATCAAATGCACTATACCTGTTCAACAATAAGTCTAAGATCACCCAAAAGTGCAACTTCAGTTTTAACGTTGTTATTCATCTCTTCAGCCATGAGATCAACCTGTGGTGGAAGAGCAAATATTATCAGCGTTTTATGGTAAATGCTCAGTTTGAAGGTACCTTTGTATATCAAGCTTTAGTATCACCCAATTAGTGGACTATTGCAAATCCTGCATTTTGATTGGCTACGCTACTAGTGGTCTATTAGTAATAGTCATCGAGTAGCGA